>JALLPD010000508.1:0-15645 GCA_036940065.1 Cyclotella cf. meneghiniana
AGTGTGTTGTGTTTTTTTGTAGTGGAGAAGCATGTGAGTTTTTTGGGTTTTGGACATAACTCAGCAACCAGCCGGAGTTACTGTGACCTCCACATATGGCCGTGTTGCTTGTGAGATGGAGAAACATTTTATGAATACATTGTATCATTAACATTCCTTCCTGCCAACATTGCTGCATCATCATGTATGACTCCTACATGAAATGCATCCCTGCACTCCACACTAACAGTTCAGATTATTTGCCTACACATTGCTACTGACCCATTATAACTTGTTGTCATATTTTGTAGTACAGTTGGTGTATTTTTGTGATAGCCAAGTGGTGCTCGACATCCAACTAAAGTAGCTACTATGGCTCCTCTCTTAGTCCTAGTCATAACATTATGCTGGTTTGCCCTTTCTTGATTTTTCATTTCATCAAATAGATGAAAGAATTGATGCTCCCAGTCTGGGAAATTCTCCTGTCTATCACCAAGTTGTATCATTTGAATGAGTAATATCAAATTGAGATTGGGCTAGTCTCTGGGGTGCTGTTAGATGATGCTGGAATACCCGAGCAGATACAGGTAGAAATCCTCCCAATTGGCCATCAGATCTGAAGATGGCACCAATTTTCTTTGAAACCTATGTAGCATGGTTATTGTGACCTAATGCAGCAACAATCCTAGCTGGATGTCCAGCGACAAGTTGAAGAGCCCCAATAGACCAGATTCATGCCTAGACTTCTAATTGATGGGGAGTTTCTATTTAAAAACCATCAAATGTAATGCAATCATACCACAGTTAGGTTGTAGAACCATTTACATAGATGTGGAGAATCAGTTGATGCCCAATCATTTGTTTCATCTTAATTCATCATGGTTGTTTGTTGATGCCTGCAGTTGGAATTGCAGTTCAGAATGTAATTCTCATCATCTGATTCACTGGAGTCATCAACTAATGCATTATTGGGAAGTAGCCCCCTGATGTTTGCAATAGTATTGAGGGATGAGCCAACTGGATAACTCCACTCAATGCTGTAGACAAACATTGCAACCATGAATAGATTCATCTGAATTACTCAAAGAATCAACAAATACTTCATCGTTATGCAATTCAAAAAATTTAGTACAAAGTTAATGGCTGCATTTGGAATTCTTGTATATAATTTGAAGAGACATTCTTACCTGTCATGGACTGCAACTCTTTCACAGTCCAGATTTTAATCAGGAGAAGTGAGTGGTCTCTAATCTTCCAGGCCCAGGCCAATTTGCAAGAGCTCTTGTTTTGTTATGTCTTGAGATCCTCTGTCAATATCATGAAGATGTGAGAGTTCTTCATCACAGTGCACTGACTTTTGTGTTATAGGCTGGCTAACATATCTTTCATGGTAAACTCCCTGAAATGCAATGTATCTGTAAATTACAGAATACTCAATAACTTGAGGACACTGAGACTGCATGCCATCTTCTAAAATGTCAAAAGTAACTTCTTTCATGGGTGGTTGCTCTGTGATGGGACAGATGAAACATCATGGAAATAATGATGGATCATGATTAGAATTGTTTTTATTTGTGGTGTTGTGCTGATTTTGAGCACTGTCAACAGAGGATGCATGGCTTTCATGCAAAAGAATGATGGGGGAAGCCATGGACTCATAAGTGGTGAATCACTCGTTATAAAGTTTTGCAGAGGAATGAGATAATGTTGGGAATTGTGTGATACAGGAATGAGTTGGATATGATTTATGTCTCAATCATTTTTGTGGCTAATTTTGCTGATCTTTAGCTGGGGGCAGTGGTCGATTTGAATCCACCTCTGCATTATTATTGATGATGAAAAGTCAGTGTTCAGTGTCTTATGGTACAGAACACTATACAAACAACAAAATAACACAAAGCCTGTCAAAATGAGAATGTAAATAGGAGGCTGGTGGGGCCCACTTAAAAAGATCAATGATTGTGGTAGGAGTTGTTGTGCATTTTTATGTACCATGCTCAGAGTTGTGAGTGACCAACACATTTGTAAGGTCTCTAGTAAATTTTTGTGTGATGATATCTGTGTATTTTGTTCATTAGACTGAATATTTGAAAAATAAGGAACACTGGTTGGTACATCAAGATTTGGACACTGTATTCAGGAGATGAGTACCATACTAAGTATGTAATAATTCATACACAACTATAGAATGTACTGATTGAGTAGGATCTAAAACTGAATGGATACCACCACTTCTGATTTAGAAAATTTAACTCTCATCTATCTGACAGTACTAGGTACTAAACTGGAAGTAAGAGATTGCCAAACTAGGTATAACATTCTTGAGATCTATGAAGGATGATTTAGCAAAATCATTGGGATAGAAAACACTTTTACTTTCTAACTTACAAAATCTAATTCTGACTTAAAGAATCTAACTACCTTGATGGTGGCTAAAATACTATTTCAGTTTCTTGTCATAACTTAGTTTAGAACTATTCAGAAAATGAGGAGACCTAATCAATAAATGTCTTCTCAAAAGTCTGAACATTGTATGTTGGGCTCAAATAACTGCAGTACCTATCAATGTTGGCAAATACACTGGGAATGTGTTTTCTTTTGGGAAATTAGCTATGTTTTGGCTATTCTTCTTTTTCTACTATTCCAATGTGAATTTGATAAGGTATCTGGTTTTCGTTTGGGAGATTAGTTACTTTTTTGGAAGTTGGCTTTTCACTTTACCTTTTAAGCTAGTTAATGAGGTTTTCCTGACATCTTGAGCCTTCACAGGTCCACTATATCTCACCATAAGCATGAACCAATATCATGGTACAGTACGTCTCTGGTAAAGTAGTGCATCATACATCTATTAAATGGTTCTCATCCAGACTTCATGTGTGTGCACCAAACAAAATTCCATGATGGGATGACGGCCTGTCTGATGGACATGACTTGGAAATAATATTTTGATTGCTTGAGAGTTCTTCATTTTTATGTCATTAGGTTCTTCATGACCTGTGTGTGCATCAAGATTTTTTCTTTCTGCACCCATATGAGAAGATCATTTTGAGCATGCATGTGTTATACTGAATGATGTCCTCATACGTACCACCTTTTTCACCCTGTTATTTGCAAGTACCTCTTAGATTATATGGTACAATTATGATTGTTCCTCTGCTCTTGCTATGTACTACCATACAGTTAGATTGAGTTTGATGCACTATGTGTCAATATCTTTGGCCACTGATTTGGCTTTAATGTGCACCCCCATCAGACCCTGCCAAGATTGCACAACCCTTTGTGACCATCTCAAGGGCTTACATCCAGCTCAACAGGTCCTCAGCTTGGAGCAAAGACAGCTGCAAAAGCGATGTGATTACATGAGATAATGGTTCTAAGTCCAACATGTAGAAATCAGTATGTTTTCTACTGAGTATAGTGTATCAGATATTGCCTGCCCTCAGAAGCCATCTAAAAGTTGACAAGTACACACAATTCTCATACATAAAATCTGCCACAATTGCCCTCAACAACAGCATAGGAGATGATGAATCATTGGCTGCTGCTGGAATCAATTTTTATCCTCATTTACTTCTGTAGTTGATTGATATTTTTGACTTGATGTCTAGTTTACACTTCTAGCTCTAATTATTTCACTGCTTTATGTAACAAATTATGGACAGGCTTACTGACACTTTGTGTCCAAAAGTTTCAGTCAAAATGTGTACAATCATACATAGGAGTATTATGTCATGTCTTTTATGGTTCAAAGTCCAGTCAAACTCAATTCTATTTGTACCCTACAGGCTATTATTATCTGCGGAAAAATAAACCACTACACAGTAAAAATAGTTCCCTGAACCACGTTACAACTGCAAGTGAGGATCAGTTCCTCTCATTTTTTGGGTGGGCATAATTACCATTTGTGTCAAGTTGCCGTCTGTTGCCATGAAGTTTTACTGATAATTATAACCTTCTCTAGCTCAATCACAACTCACCGCAACACGTGATACCACCATGTTTGACCACAAGACAAACACAGCAGTGATCAGAGCAATATCATAGAAAGTCTAGATGATCATTGCACATTCTCTGTGAGGGACATCCTCAAAATCATGGAATGTGCACATTTTTACCTAGTAGTAAGTGTAGGAGAGTATGACACCATGTTTCAAGAGCAATCAAGATGAGGGAATATTTTCCAATGATGCAGCATGAAAATAGCATCATTTTCCATGATTTTGAGTACAGGCTATGCAGACATATTTTTGGCAACCAAACCACAAATGATAACCATGTAATGACTTTCATTGACAAGTATTTTTACTCAATGTAACCCCGTGCATAGAATGGCATCAACACTTTGATACCTCATCCCCAAGACTTGGTACTGCCTTTTTCCACTACATTCAAGATGAACATTATCTCAAGACAGGACACGGATAACTCATCGGCATCCACCCTTTTGATGCCAAATACCTCTCCACCCCATCCACATGCGCCATCCCCATCACGGCCACTGTACTCCCGACATCCCCATTTAAGTTCTTTCCCAACTCATCCAACCCCTGTCCCATGTACACGTCTCTCTCTGCCACCATAGCCTCATAAATCTCCGGCGCGGTAGATTGCAATGCCCCCATAATCTTTTTGACATTGTCCTTGGCCTTCATTGTTTCTACAAAGGTTTGAAACTCTGCCTTATCAATGGCTACATTCTCCAATCCCATACTGCTCACATTCATTGCACCGTCTGCACTTGCCCCGTTTCCCCCCCGACCTTGCGCCAGCATCTGAGACTTTAAATTTTCCGGCAACAACTCTTCCATGCTGCGTTCGACTTCGGAATCGGGCGATAACAACTTGCGAATGTCGGTTTTGGCCAACGCCTGAGTTAATCGACGCAATGTGACTTCGACGTCGCGATCTCCAAGGACTATGGTGGATCCTATGGCGAGTCCTTCTCTAACGGACCTTTTTGGAATGAAAAGAGAAATGAGTTGGTTACTATGCCGAGTGGCACCGCGGGAGAATACTATTCTTGGACACAAGGAGCAAATGTGTTTCTTACATTGCAAATTCGTCTCCGGCTTTGAATCCTTCGCTCTCCAATTTCCCATACATTCCCTTGACTGCATTTCCAACGTATTTGGATCCCAAATTGACCAGATTGGATTGAACGTCGAATGGATTCGGTTTCGGTGCTATGGAAGCGGGAGTGGATGTGACTGTTCCACCCGTTGCTGCCGCTGCTGCCTTGGGCACCGTCGGTTGTTCCCCGCTGCTTGTTTCACCGACAGAGGAGGAAGCTACCGTAGATGCTGCCTTCGATGCCTCCCCACCACCGATACCACCGGGAATTGCCCTAGCGACACGCTTGGCATCCAACTCCACAAAGACTACGTTGGGCTTCAACTCGCGAACCATTTTTCCAGCCAATTCGGCCGAGGCACTGGAAATGTGAGCCGTGCCCAATATATGTACTGTTCGCAAGGTGTTGGATGCACCTTCGTCGTATGTTTTGATCCATGTCGACACGGATGGATCGCAGAGTGCGGTGGACACAGCGACTTGTCGCGGATGGATCGAAAGTGAGGATGCGGCCGTCGTCGCGGCATTTGTGGGAAATGGTCGAAGGATGGACGTCGCCGAGGCTATTCCCGCGATTTTTAATGTGGAGTGGAAGAATTCTCGTCGATTTACCGATTCGTCGTTTGGGATGTGGAGCCGTGAGTTTGCACTCAAACTGGACAGTGGGCGGTGGAATCTGGAGAGCGATGACGACGATGGCAACAGAGCGAATGCATGAGATCCGATGGCTGCGGTTATCGTCAAGTAGAGGATAAACACCGTTTTGGTGTGTCGATGCGAGAGCTCATGCATTGCGTCGATTGCGGCTCTAATCTGAAGCTATCTGAAGATTGCTCTGAGAATCAGGTCGGTATCGTTGTATTGTACAATACGATAAAATATTGGAGCAATAGTGATATTTTAAAAGCTTTTTAAGACAACATCCTACAGAAGTCCTCTATACTAATCGACAGAAAAAAAACATTAATTTTTGGCGCATAAACTTTATGCGAGTTTTGGAAGCCACCCAATGTCTGAGAATGGTACCATACCATATAATATGGTATCGTATTATATCGTACCATACATCGACGGTGTCTATGTACAAGGCAACAAAATTTTTGCATGGGTGGTTCGTCTTTCCTGGTGGTTCTCATGCTCTAGAACAATTTCTGCCATGTTAATTCTCCTCTTATTATTCCAACGTCCAACAAGTGTACCCTCCTTCCTGCCTCCATTAACTCATGTGTTCAACCCTCGACGAGACGCATTACCCTATCCTCCTTCTCGCAAGGAATTCAACAGAGTGTCATCATCTGTCTTCACTTCCGACAAAGATGATGATATCACGGATGGCATGGACGATGACGACGATGACGGGAGGATTATTGACTTTGACTCACGACGCATGGATATCGTTCGCAAGCTGCAAAACACATATTACAGAAGTATAAACGATCTCGATTACGGCAGGAAAAGCGAAGACAAAGAATCCTATGGGAATGACATTTGTTCCTCGGGTAAAACGGCCAAGTTGGACGAAGCCACGGGGAGAGTACTCAATTTACCCTTGTGGAGAGTTGGTTGGGTCGAAACTCCAGGGAGAAGGAATTGCTTGAATGTTCACGAGGGACAATACACACATATGTTTGAGACCATTCTTTCAAGATCGACAGCTTCTGAAAGGGGAGATGATGAAGGACTGGGGGAGGGCCCGCTTTATTTTGGTCATTTGTACCTACCTGGTGGGAGTGCATCCGGCCGATCGGGTCAGGGGAAGTATCAACTCAAGACGTGGCAGCAAGAACTCTACGATGAGGCTAGATTTGATCTGTCAGTGCTCAATACTTACAAAGGCAATGAGTACGTCAATGACAGATCTGCAGTCGTTGGCTGTTTGATGCAAATTCTTGATCACCTTCGTATGGACGATGGAAGATTAATCATTTTGGTTCAAGCGGTCGAACGTTTTGTGGTGGATGAAATTATACAGACCAGACCATACGCAGTGGCTAATGTCCAAATATTATTGGACGACGAGCAGTTACCCTGGAGTAAAAGTACCAATTTACGAGGGGGAAATGACGTCGTCAAAGGAGGCAATCTGTCGTCAGACAATGCCAAGAGGGCCATAGATGAGAATATTTGCAAATATATACGGGGTAATGCTGTTTCTGCATCCTTCTATTACCACGATTATGAATTTGACAAACCGAAGCTTCCTATTTCTGATAATAGAATTGTTGATGACAAAAGCGACAAGTATATATCAAAAGATGACATTCCTTGGATTGGCATCTCTAAACTCCTCCCCTTTGCACGTTACTCTACCGATGATATTTCTTTGGAACGTGCCAATGAAAAGAGAGACAGTGCTGACAAATCCCTTTTCGTCGCAAGCGATGGGTTTGCTGCTGGAGTTCCGCCTCTCGAACAACAGCTACAAGACGGGGGCATATTATGGAATCCTTTTCCAATCATGGCGTCTGATGTTGTCATCCGCAGATCTCAAGACCTTAGCGATTGCGATTCTTTGGAAACATTACTCTGGCTAGCATTGGATGACTTTTGTCGTGCCACGAGATTTGTTCTTCCGGAGGAAATCTCGTGTCTGATCCCGCCCGAAATGGATTATCTTGGAATCACCCCCAAGACTACCCTGTCACCAAAGTACCCGAAACTTCGAAGACAACGGCGGTTGAGTTACTTAGCACCTTCGTTGATTGAGAACTTGGACGTTGGCAAGGGAATGAGGCAAGTGTGGCTTAATACGCCGAGTACTAGAGCAAGATTACGGGGTGCTTTGGAGAGATTTGATCATCTGAACAATGAGCTGATGGGGCAGTTTAACTAATCCCATCATACTTTTTTGACGGACTCATTAAGGAAATACTATCAAGTCGATATTTCTCTCATAGGCATTGGATACGCAAGGAGTCGTATTCACACCCGCTGCAAATTTCCCTTTACAAGCCCCAGCACAGCGCAGCCATTCCATATCAGGAGATACTATTGTTGAGATGCTTTTGGCTGACGGTCATGCCTTTGCGCAACACTATCTACGATAGTGTTATTCCCATGCTATTTCGTGTCTTCTTCCAAGCCTCACTAGAGCAATAAAATGATAACCTGCAATAGTCATTGAATACAGTGATACTGTAACTCTTAATTTATTCTATTGTCACCTGAGGAGTTGAAACCTATTTGGACTGATGATGTGGCAATTGTGATCCCGTTTTTGCTTGAAACGGTGTTGTGAGATCGCAGTATTAATCATGATGGTAATCTCTCTTTGTTGTGGCCCCAGTTTATTTCCCTTCAAATCGTAGTGGTAGTAGTAGATCGGAATATTGACCGTTGAGATGATCTCTTGGCTACTTGAAACAACCCCTAATAGTCTGAGATGGTATTGACAGACAATCAAAAACAGATCAGGGAGACGCTCTCTTTGCTGCTTTTGGCTGCTGAGTAGTATCCTTTGACTCGAGCACACCGCGCACATCATTTCCATCGAAACCCCCAATCAATTCAAGCTTAGCAATGGTGAAAAGAGGATCGGTTGTATTCACAACTTGGTTTCCCACGATAGTAGAACACGCAGCCATCGCAGAATTGCCGGCATTGTCCGTTGCCGTCACTTGAACAAGGTAGAGACGAGATTTCTTGGGTGATGAAATCTTGCATTTCCCATTGCTACCAGTGTTACACACACTATTTTCAGCCCAGATAGATGGGATTGAACCAGGACGTGGTTCAGAAATTGATACCATCTGGTTTTAAGGTTAAGCATCTTTTGCTATCAGATGTGTGCATATGACAATATTCACTCGGGAGAAAGATTTTTCTTACCTGCTCGCCTGTCTCAACGACCTCATTGCTTAACACTGTGATTGTTACTTTCAAATCCTCGGTGTCGGTGCATTTACCGCCTGTGTCATAAGCAACATAGGTCAGCTTGAGATCGGTGAAAACACCAGCTCCGTTTCCCGTCAGTTTTTGAGTTCCAAGTTTACACTCGACATGAGGGAGATCGCCATCGACGCCAATGTTTTCAACTACTAACACGGTGATATCCTCAGGGCGCTCTCCGCATCCTTCGGCTGTTGCAGTGATCGATACGTTAGTGGAACAACTTTCTTTTTCTGTGTGGTTGAACTCGAGTCTAACTTTTTTGCAATCGTCGGTCGCTGTCACGAGTCCTGAGGAGGCTAAGCAACCCTCCGCCTCTGAAGCAGAAGCATGAGCTTTGCTGCGGCAGTGAAGGATCGCTTCAACGGCATCAATCTCAGGTGGAAAAATGTCTTCCCCACATTCATCAATCTGCTTATCTGGATCACAATCATCTGAAGATAGGGCGTTCAAGCAGTTGGTTTAGTAGTGGGTAAGCGAACAACTAAAGAATAAATTCAAAAGGCAGTGAGCTCACTATCTAATCCGTCACATCCATAACCGCGTTGGAGCTGGAGTCCGGTTTCGTATGGATAGCGACAAGCTAGTTCTTGGAGAGCAAAGCGGGAATTCTCGTGTATAGCCTCAACAAGCACAAATTGTACGTATCCGTCAAGGTATCCACAAACGTTGTTCATGTGATCAAAGAGCTTTGCTGCGGCTTGAAGAACAAACTGAACTATCTTAATCGGAATATTGAGGAACTCAATCACAGCATCTCCGGCTGCATCGAGTAATTTATCAATTATGTCAAATGCAGGTGTGTACCATGCTAGTTCACCTTCAAACTCTGAATCGCATCCTGACCCCATGTGGATGCTCCCTTTGGAAAGTCAGTTTTTGAAAATGTGAGATGAGTTAGTATTGCATCATCATAAAAACATATATGGTATGTCCTACCGCCACGTGTCTCTCTACAGACATGGGATAAACCAGGATAAACCACAGGAGCAAGATGAGGCAAGACCGCACTAAATCTGGCACAGATTGCTCAAAAATGCTTACTTGATAGGAAGAACTTCATTTCTTAGAGATGGCAAGTCTCCACAACCCACTGCGCGGATATCACAGCCATACAAGAAGTACCCCACAATCGTTTGAAATATGTCAACAATTGCACTCATAACAATCTGGAGAACACCGCCTTCACTCCACGGATCAAAAGCTTGGACAAATCCAAAACTCATCAAAAGAGGGCTCGTCATCGGGTCCACCAAATCTTCAAGGGCGTTGGAATAGATGGTATTATCTAGAACTGTCTGAAATACAGAGCCTGCACCCCCCATTGAGGCAAGATTGCTCACAATTTCTGTTACTAGAGGCGTAAGGAGCTCTTCCTATGTGGAATCAAATGACTTATAATTGTGATTGCTCTTATCAAACTGAAAGATTCCTTGTGAGATTTTTTCTCTCACCTTAATGAACTCCTTGATAGTGTTTACCAAATCCTTGCAATCCTCAACCAAGCCTAGGTTGCGTTGGTTTGCTTCCTTGATGCTTCGCAGCTTGGAGATAGTATCCCGCAGCTCATCGACTTTGCACATTTCCAAAAGCGATGATTAGAGCCAAGGGGCAAAAGAGAGTATTAAGGGTCAAGAAGAGATCCTCACCATTGAGTTCACCCGTTTGCTCGTCTGTTGCATCACTCAACAGCCTGCTCACAAGTTTTCCAGTGTATTTATTCTCATTTGCTTCTATATCTGCAAGAACTACTTTCTCAACAAACTCCATCTTTTGTGGGTCAGTGAAATCATCCTTAATTGTTTCATGAAGCTTATTGTTAAAGGCTTGGCCGGTTTCTCCACGTAGTAGCCTAGAAAAGATCTTGTTGATGTCGTCGTCTTTCAAGCCTAGGCTCCTTGCATGCTGGTTTGCGGCCTGTGTTTTCTCCGAGCGAATAAAATCTTCAAAGCTAGATGGGGTCTCTGCATTGAGATGTCGCCTAGAACTTGAGCAGGTATCCTCAATTTTTGTTTTAATGTCACCCTCAGCTTCATCTATGGCATCAATGATATCATCTTTTGCCTCGTCTGTGTTTTGATTGATTGAGACCTGCGAATCCTGAATTGCCTTGATTATCTCGTTGTTGATCTTATGTTCCATGTACCGTGCAGATAAAGCTGTATACAAGCCATGGAGCTCAGGAAGACTGGGCGCCGGAGCTGTGAATAGGCTGCGGATGCTATTTGTGCTCAAACAGAGACCTTGCATATCAGGAACTGACAGATATAGAGGTTGGAAGCAAGTACGACAGTTCAAGCAGTTCACTGCCAGTTCTTCGCTCTTGAGACAACTATTACAGTCCATAAAACCTTCACCATCTACACCCGTATCTTCAAAACATGTTGTCAAATGCCCAGTGCATCCTTCGTACTCATCAAGAAGGTGGCGTTCCTGTACTGAAAGTTAGTAAGTTCATGCGAAGAATGCACTCGCGTCAATCATTGATGCAGACTTACTCTAAACCAATTCAACGGATTCCACCATGCCTAAGAAAGGAGGTTCTGTATTAGGTTTGTTATCGGAAATAGAATTACGTCGTGTATTCAATGATTCACCTTATCAACATCAGTGGTACTGTCCCAAAACTCCCCCAAGGCATCAACAGCAGACTTGACAACATCAACAATCCTCAAAATTTCACAAACATTCGACAAGATCTCCATGAAAAAAATTAAGAATCAGTTGTATTATGGGAAAATCATCTGAATGCTATATGCACTCACTTCAACTAACCAGCCTAGACCAGAAAAGACCCAGATAAACTCCACAGCGATGGGCACAATGGCATCAGACATTGCATCCTTAATAGAATCCCCATTGATGGTAGAGAAAAAGTCTAGAATGCTTCCATCATCACCTCCAAATACACAACGAAGTGGATTTTCGAGGAAGGCTTCAACATCTGCCACAGGACAGGCAACAACCTCCCACATCGACATTGGCCCTTCACCATCTTTCCAGAAACCCTCTGTCCCTGTGGGAAAAGAAGGGAAGAAGCCTGGTCCGTCTCCAAAAGGGAGGGCCTCGCTTGTACCATCAATGGAGACTCTTGGTCCATATTTTGGTGGTGGCAAAGTTTGCTGACAGTGTGATGGTGGAAGAAGCTATGATTTTGCACCTATACCTTAATGGAAAGCTAATTTTAAACGACGAATGAATTCTTACATCAAACTCCTGAACAATTCCTTCAGGAGGATTTTGGGCAACAAGCTGTAAAGAGAAGTGAGCATGAGATGGCTGTTTTGCACATTGTACAATAACTTTCCAAAGAATGTCACTTACCTTACGATGTGTCTTGTTGCCAATGCCGAGTTTGATTGCATTACGAGAAAGTCGGCGAGAGTTTTCAATGCCATCACGTTGATCTTTGGCTGTGGGTGTTGTAAGATGCTTGTGCAAGTTGAACCGATGGACACTCTTCGACCAATCTCGCTCGGCAGTGAGGCCTGGATGAAGTCCACGTCCATTTGTAGCAGTTGACACGCGGACAAATAAAGCAAAAGCAAAGATAGCAATGTTCATCGTCAAATGTTAGAGCTGGATGTAAGAGACGGATGTATTTATAGTTCCAAGTAGTAATGATTGTTCTATTGATATCAATTTTTATGAGTACGTGAATAATATTGTTACCCTCTCAAAATAATGATCATCAATGGCTTTAGCATTGCCTTACGGGAAGATCTGTAGTGTATCAAGATGGGCAGTGCAGCTTAAATTAATCGATGGCCCTCAAGTTGAGTTTACTGTCGCGTTTTCATTCTAGTGTAGTAGCCAACATGAGAGGGCATTGCAGAAGTGCCATTTGGTACACGGTTTCGTAGGTATATCACTAGTGTTCGGATTGCGAAATTAATGACGGTAACTTTATTAAGGCAGTACAGTGGAGTCGATTCAAAATAGCACTGCCCAAAGCTTGGTAACTGCTAAGAGTTTGTTGTGAACTTACTTTCTGATCGATCACTCGTGTAAAGAGAACCATTAGATATAGTCAAAGAAATCTCAAGAAGTTGAGCTATGTATTGCCTTCCTTAACAAAAGCAAACTCCAACCACGGGAGTTCAATGAGTACAGCATAATGGTAAAAGAACATCCCTTGATCAGTGGATACATCTCGGCATAGACTGAGGAACGGATAGAACAATTGTCGAATGTCTTGGCAAAAACTGCTTTTCTTAGTGCGTTGCTTGTGTTAATCAAATTTGAAAAGTGTCATCTCTTGAGGATGCTGTGTAATGATATAATGTATTTGAACATTTGCTCAAGTGCTGTGTTTTGCGTGGATTGAACTATTTCTATTAGAAAAACTGAAACTGGATCAAAATTTGTTTTGCTCGTGTCTCATATTGATTTGAATGAAGTATAAAGTGACAATCTATGACAATTTTCAGGGAGTTCGTCTGTCTTGGCGTCTATCAGCCCGTACACTTTCAGGGCTGGGATCGAAGCAAGGCAGAAATCTAATATTTGAATCATAAAACTTTTCCAAACGAAATGAAAGTTAATGATGAACAGGACTCCACATGATTTGCGATTTTCAGCTTAATCGATATCCATCAGATTATCAAGGTTTACAATTTGCGCACAGACTCAAAACACCAAACTGTCGTGCATCACACCCAAGAAATGCTACCCCATTCCATAAAAAAACTTACATATTTGATACTTGTCATGTGCTTATTGCGGCTACAATATCCCCCCACATCAATTTCACTCAAAAGATAATGCCTTCTGATTCAACGATTCGAAGTGGGCCTTTTGCTGTGTAATCTTTCGCGCTATAATTGTACGGTTTGTCGACTGGAATTTGTCAATTGTGCACATCGTTCATCTTAAGGCATCATCTCAGGCTGATAATGTGCTTTCGTCTTGTTATAACTCGAATAATGAGAGTGACGATTACTTTGTGGTCGGTTCTTATGACTAACGCTCTCTACCGTGGGAAAGGCATAACATAAGTTCGATTATAGGAGAAATTGATTTGATAGTAAGTCTGCGAGGTGGCTGGCGCGTCGTAGAAGTGTCACATTTTTGGATTTCTAAGGATCATGATCGCGATGATCGCGACAAGATATCTTATTAAGCACGGACTATTATCGCGAAGGGTCTTGTGCTGGAAGCTCATGCGGGGACAAAGATGGTATATCATAAAATGTGTAAGGATAAACTACGAAAAATATGATGTGGTATGCACCAATTTCATCGGACACCCCGGTTAAGAGTTGTAACGGTGCGCGTGCAGGTTTAACTGGTGTGGTTGCCATATTTTCACGCCCAAAAGGTACTTAAAATTTTTGCTGTCTACACTGTCTTGGAGTTTCATGGCCTCCACACTGTAATTAGGCCCGATGTAATTGGTGCCAATTTTTAATTCAACCAATTTAAGCACATCGTTTGGTCATGACGCGAATACTGAAAGTGACAATTACCTTGAGTTTGGTCTGAGGGCGAAATATCTCTACTGTGGGAAGGCATTAGAACATTATTTCGTCCAATGTCATTGGAGAAACCAAATATGATCTTAGGCTGTGGGTTTGTAACGCCCTATCCCTAATGCCCTATAATGTGGGACTTAGAAAAATGAGTCTTACCATACCTATTACAAAAACCTTGAAAAATCTATGGTTTTGCATGTTCCTTCCCTTCAGAAGTTGAACTTATCCCTAAAATTGTTGTGCAACATATGTTATGGTACTAACATTTTAGCTAATAGGTGCCACGCAGGTGAAACTACCATGACCGTGGCCATGTTGCCATTGACCCCAACATTAACATTATAACACTTTGTTATACAAGCCACTAAACTACCTAGCATGGCCCCATTATTCAATTAATTTAATTATTCAATTAATAATCAAAGTTGAAAACAATAAATAAATCAACTGGTAGAAAGTCAAAATATGTTTTCTAAGTCTACATTATCATTACTAGCCTAAAATAGAAGTATTGGTTGATTGTTTTTTTTGTTAATTGCAGCCTCGGCGACAGCAGCAGCGGCATCCACGTTAAAGGTGACGGGTGTGACAGGGACGGGCACCAGCGAGGGGTGCGACAGCAACAGGCACCAGCAAAGGGCAGGAGCGATGAGCGAGAGCTGACAGCCAAGGCGACAGCGCCAGCAATAGCGGTGGGCGATGACAACAGTGGCAGCGGTGGATGGTGGCAACAACGACAGCAATGACGGCTGCCTGAATGGCAGCAACAGCAATGGGCACCAGCGACGGACGACAGCGACGGTCACAAAGCAACGGGTGCAACAGCTATGGGCACCAGCTACGGAAAAAAACGACGGGCACAAAGCGTTGGGTGTGAGAGTGACGGGCGAGAGGGACGGGCAAGAGCGATGGGCGAGAGCGACGGGCAAGAGCAATGGGCAAGAGCGACGGACAACAGCGACAGACAACAGCGACGGACGACAGCAATGGATGACAGTGACAAATGACAGCGACGGATGACAGCAACGGATGACAGCGACGGACGACAGCAACGAACAACAGTGATGGACGACAGCAATGGACGACAGCGACGGCGATGGGTGACAGCAATGGAGGTCCCCTCACGGAGTGAAAAGTGTGAAAGTGGAGGCGGAGATGTAGGGGGAGGCATTAGGGACATGAGATAGGGAGAGATGAAAAATGTGCCCTATCTCGAGATCGGAGGGATCAAAAT
>JALLPD010000509.1:0-15613 GCA_036940065.1 Cyclotella cf. meneghiniana
CCAAAAAATTTTTTTTTTCGATATCCCCCGAACGGGGCCGCGCGAATTGCCAAAATAATATCCAAATTCCCGTTGTTGAGAGTTATCTACCAGATCGCGCCATAATTCTTTTTGCCCAACATTAAGACAAAAAAACACTTGATTTGAGCGTTTGCTTCGGATTTGGTTCAAATTGGGCCCCGAAGATTTGTTTTTTTCGGGCGTTTGGGCGGGAAATCGAATTATGGCAGGCACCAATTAACCATCCTTCATATTAAGATCCACACGAAGTCAGCTTCGGAGCCATGGTGACATTAGAAAAACGTCGAACGCGAGGCAGTGTTCGCGACACAGGCGACGTCCTCTCCATAGAATTGTTGGACGACAGTACCGAATGGACTGCGCCTACAGCATCCGCTTCCAGCTCACAATCCAAGATTGCATCGACCCAATCAGCGTCGAAACAACCCAATTCCTCTATGAGTAACAAGAAGGATATTTTATCGGATCCTCGTCTCGCCATCTTTATGGAAAAAGCTCGATACGAAGCCTTCGTCGATCCCTATCGTGGAATATTTCCGTGCTTTCCCCTCCCCGTTGCACCCAATACAAAGAATGGAAGCCACCGTTTCAGCCAAGATGCAGTTCATAACAACCCAAGCGAAGCAACTTCTACCCTCCGTCCTGGACAAGATGTCTGGGTGTACACACGCCAACCCGCAGTAGTCCTCTCTGTTGACGACGATCAAAAACATGCGATCGTCAAGTGGTCCACGCGACAAAGTCAAGAACGTATCGTAATGGGAAAAATTTCCCCCATGGCCGAAAGTGCTAACACAATACGCGGAAGAAATCCTTCGAATTGCGATGTCAGTTCGGATGATGCGTTAAGGCATGAGGTCGACATTGAGTCGGAGAAGCTCAGTCCTTGGATGGAGTGTCAGAATGTTTTGAATGATACCTCCACTTGGAAATATACCTTTCCAGGTCGACTAGATGTGGATTGTTTCCATGCTAAAGACGATGGTGCTGACAAAAGCACCGAGGCGAAGGACATATTGGTCACGTGCAACTGTCCTAGTGTTAATACATGGGCCCAAGAAGAATGGGACGCATTGGAAAAAGAACGATTGGCAAGTATGAAAAAGAAAGGGATAAAGTCTGGGAAGCGTAAGCGTCAAAAGGAGAGTGAGGTTGTAATTGTGGATGGAAGTGGAGACGAGGAAGAAAACGATTCCGAAAAGAATTTGAACGTAACTGGGGTCGTGCCGGGGAAAAATAGAATTGTTTGTGGTAGGAGGGATGATCACGATGAATGCCCGTGTGATTACAATCCGGTATGTGTTTTTGGCATCTTATCGTGCAGTTTATGTTCCATAAGTCGATTACTCACCAGTTTAATGTATTGTTCTGTGAATCGCTCCTTGATACATTATTTTGCATGAATGTTAGTTCTGTCTCGCATCTCTAGGTGGTATTTTTGATGAGTATCGCTATAACGTTGCAAAAATAAAACAGATGCTCACAGAAACATCCGAAGTAACATCGACTGAGGAAAACTTCGCATCGTTATTGCTTCAGAATTGGTCAGAAATGCCCATAAAAATTTCCAAAAAGCGAGCTGCCGAGCAGAATGGAAGAGACGACAATGACAGAATTCGCGGAAGCATCATTGTCAACAGACAGAAAGTCCAAACCTACATGTTGAAAAATATCTGTTGTTCAAACGGGGGAGGACCT
The DNA here is from genome assembly GCA_036940065.1 of Cyclotella cf. meneghiniana. Classification (NCBI taxonomy): domain Eukaryota; phylum Bacillariophyta; class Thalassiosirophyceae; order Thalassiosirales; family Thalassiosiraceae; genus Cyclotella; species Cyclotella cf. meneghiniana. The sequence goes on from JALLPD010000509.1 coordinate 1,720, forward strand.
GCAAGTATTGAACGGTGTATGCAAAGGTTGCAAAATCACCACAAGTCTCTTATCTTCCCATCCTTGCAAATTCCATTATCAAACGACAGCACAAACATTCAGTTATCCAAACCTCCCGGCCTGAGAAACCTTGGTGCCACATGCTACCTGAACAGCCAGCTTCAATGTCTTGCGCAGAATTTAGGCTTTATACACGGTTTGTTATCGTGGAGGCCGACGTTACCAGCATCGTCAGATCAGAGGTCCGTTTCCTCTGCAAAAAGAATGAACAATGTGTTGTTCAGTATGCAGTCTATCATCGCTAGAATGAGATACGGGCACGAAAGTATTATTTGCACGAATGAATTTGCCTTGGCTCTTGGACTTGAAAACGATGAAATGCAAGATCCAAATGAGGTGAGTGATGACCATTCGCGTCACTCATGATTTTTTGTTGATTCAAAAATGCTCACACGGAGCTTGTCGTGCAATAGTTTGCTGGCTTACTATTCGATAGAATGCAAGATTCATTCAAGCAATGTGCTATTATTTCTGGGCAGACAGAGCTTGACAATTTGATACCGTCAATATACTGGGGAAAATCCAGCATTGAGACATCATGTTCTGAATGTAGTTACACCTCTACGCGTATTGAAGATTTCAAGTGCCTTCCCATTCCAATTGTCGACTGTGAAAACGAGTCTAGAAATTCTAGAGCGAAAGGAATTTCAAACGATGTCGATGTGCAACAATTACTGCATCGCTCTCTTTATCCGGAGTCGCTGGATGGCGACAATAAATATCTTTGCTCAGGATGCAACAAAAAGTGTGATGCCATGAGATGCCCAAAGTTTGAGCATCTTCCTCCTGTTCTTAACCTGCAATTGAATCGTTATGTATTTGATCGTGAGACTCTCTCCAAGCAAAAGCTTACAACGAAAGTTCTTTTGCCTCATACGTTACAAGTCCCTTTGAAGGGTGATGACCCAAAAACTTATGTTCTTGTTGCAGTCCAAAACCATCTGGGAAATTCAGCGCACGGTGGTCACTACGTAGCCAATGTTTTGGATTGGAGCACAGGAGTGTGGTTCGAGTTCAATGACGAAGATGTAGACGTACTCGAGGATGGCCCACTGGCTGGCTTTTATCCTGATAAATCAAAGAACGCGAATGGAGAAGACAAGAGGCATAAAATTGATGGGAGTGCAGATGCTTACAATTTGCTGTATGTTGAGAAGAGTTACCTTGCTTTGCAATCACAAAGTGACTTGATGCGTTATGGAGAAGGTTATGTAGCATGTGCATCTCACAGCAGTTCGACAGCGGACGCTGATGTCTATCGACATCATTCGAGAATGAGACAAGAGAAGTATAAACTCGAGGAAGAGTAAGTTGCATGACTTTGTATTGATTTGGATTTACATAGTTGTTGATTATGCCACATTCGCTCTTTTCATGCGATAACTCCTGAAAAGATCACAAGACAAGAAATCGAGGGAGCAATTAAGGGTTGACTACAGGAAACGTCGAATATTAAAAGAGCTTCTCCTTCCCCACTCCAAGATGATGCATTTTAATCAGTCACAGAGTAACAGTTGCAATGTGCTTGTCGGTTCAGATGTTCTAAAACGATTCTTTTCATGCACTGACGGATTAAAGGATATTTTTGAGAGTGCGTCAGAACTATCAATCCTTGATACCAAATATTTGCTGTGTAAACATGGAGCAGGTAAGAATGCAAGTGATTTTTATCGTATTAAATGCATTGTTATTTACACATAAAGCTCTCTTCTGGAACAGGAATCCACCCCCAAAACACAGCAAAGTTGAAGCTGCTTTCAAAAGAAGTTTATGAAATTTTTTCGAATATTCTCCAAGCGGAGTTCCAAATGTTCTTGAACGATGAAGTAACTTCCGATGGAAGAGCAAAACAATCCGTTGCTTCTAGCAATCATGTGTTTGAGGTCGGAAAAAATATTTTTTGTAATGAGTGCAGCACATCTTATCAACATGAAATGAGGCAAAAGTTCATTGTGTTAGAGGTGAATATCATATGTGTGATTTTTAGTGTCTCCCATCGACTTTCTTACCTCTCTAACAAGATCGTTTACAATCGGCAGAATTTGATAGAAATATACGGGGCATTACTTTCAGAATCAAACGATCTTGACATAGTTCATGACATACAAGACGGGGCATGCACTATATCTCGTAGTTTTATCAGTTCGTTCCGTAAATATGTTGAGGAAGTTATTAAATCTCTCTTTGGTGGATCCATTAAAAAAACAGAGAAGATTCCATCAGGCGGCGCTTTGCACTCTCTTGATTTTAGTGAACTTTTCAACGAAGGCACGGCCGACGACAGTTCAAGCCCTCAAAAGGCTTCAACTGAGAGTGAACGCTTAGACATTACTGTCAATTCCAGAATAACGTGTGAGTTTGAAGTGATGTTTATTCTTTCATACTATCATTATCGTGATATCTTGTCCGATATGTTTTGTCTGACTCATTTGGCTTCACTAACAGGCTCTTTTCCTCATGTTAGGTGTTCATGGTAGTTGCAATATGATGCACAATCGGAGGTGTGCACGTCGGATACCCAAAACTTTGTGGACCAAGATTGTGGAGATCTTCCCAAAAGCTATCATGCATGCTTATGAGTTGCCGAATAATGTTTGTATCGGGAATTGCGGAGAATGCTTCCTTGATAAGCAGGCAGCGGACCATTTCCCGATGAAACTGAACGAGTGGAAGGGCAACGTTAAACAGAATCCCAGTTTGTTGAAATTACTCCAAAACGAGTATCATCCGATGTTCAAAAATGGAAGCGGAAACTTTTACATTCTCCACCGTGACGAAGTTCAACGGTGGCGAGATGCCTATTCCTATTTGTTCAAATCAAAAAAGAATGCCCCCATCGATACAGTTAGAAACAAACTGCTTCAACTGTGCCCACCTTCGTCTAGTTTGCTCATTTGTGAGAAACATCAGAAGTCAATCGGTCTGCCTACGTTTTCTCATGAAAGACAAAGTGTTATTCCATTGACAGAGTGCAATCTAGAAGCTTTTAGCAAAGAGGATTACGTCGCCCTTCGAGATTCAGTAATCGCCTTGGGAAAAATTTTGCATGAAAGTGGATTTTCACCATTAGCATATTGCTATGAGGCTCCAAGAGCAACTATTTGGCAAGAAGGTGAAGAACTTGTTCTGGTGGAGGTTGAGCCCGAATTGTGCACCGAGGGCTGTACTTTTGCAGTGAGTAATGAGGACGCTGTAATAGATGTTGAAGACCACAAACAGAATGACGATGTGGATCAAACTCCACCTGAAAACATGTGAGTTTCAACATGATAATGCATGTGTTTCTCTTTAAATTTCTTACTATCAGGTAGACGATTAACTCTTTTTTGAATTATAGTGAAGAACAATCATATGAGTTATGTGTACATGAGATTCAGGGTGGCGTTGATTTAGAAGTTGCAGCCTCTAACATTCTTGCCGACATATCATCAGAGCTCTCTGATGATCACCCCGCAAACCGAAGGTCTCGTCGCAATAAGAAAAGGCCAGGCGATTTCCCAAGCCACTCGGTCCGAATTCCAGTCGACAGTAATGTTGCCCAACTCCGACTGCTACTGCACGAGCAAACGGGGAAACGGTTGTTTGGCCAATGCCTTCATCTAATTCACGAATATTCACCGCAAAGCCAGTATGGGGTAATCGAATTGTCTGAAAAGGACAACTCAAAAGAATTCTGTCAATTCGTCCATGGCCAAGGCAAGGCTGTTCATCACATTTTAATGACTTACAAAGATGCTGATTTCAAGAATGACCAAGACGTCAAGAGTATTAGCACACGATCAAGAGTTCCAAAAATTGATGCGGCAAAAGAAGAAGGCATTTTGGCGGCTCTCTCTGAAGTGGCGTTTCGGGGAACGAAATCTTGTGACCATGTTGTTGGCCCAGGAAGAAAAGCAAAGAAACGGAGAGAGGAGAAAGGATTCCGTGGGACATTTCTCCAATTATCACCTGCTGACAATGAAGTCCATCACGAGGACGGTATTTTGAATCCATCTGCTTTGCCTGTTGATGTCACTGCTAAACTGGATGAAGAGGAAGCAGACGACAGAACTGGCAGCTGCAATGGTCGTTCAGCGACCTGTTAATGTTAGCAGTAACTTCATAAATTCACAACACTGCATAAGATCTTTTAATTATTTACATAGCTTCGTTTCGAGAGATAACGCAGAGGCCTTAGAGCATGTCCGGTTTTAGCTCGCCAGCTTCTGTCTGAGTAGATGAATAAGAGCTTCGTGAAGATCTAGCCATGCCAATTCCTCCACTTCCATCATCTACGTCCACAACTAGTAACGCGCCATCCTTCTCGCGCATGATGACAACAGTTGGCATACCGTCTTCTCCTGTGTTCAATCCCATGTCAACTGTCGCATGATCACCCTCTTGTAAGAAGCCACGAACGATAGCATCACTAACTGCATCTTCGAAGAGTCTCTGCGCTGCTCTACGAAGTGGGCGCGCACCGAACTCTGCCGCATTCATACCCCCATCAGCTACAATTGCATCAATCAGCGACTCTGATGCCGATAAACAGATCATTCGTTCCTTGAAGGCTCTATCAATCGATGCGTCAACAATCGCGTTTGCAATGTCCCTTAAGTTTTTGCTTTCCAATGGAGAAAAGACAATGATTTCATCTATCCTATTGAGTAGCTCAGGTTTCATTTCTTTGGACAGCTCCTCTTGAACCACTTCAGAGAGAGCAGCATATTCTCCTGCAGCATCATAGCTTTTCTCTCCATTAACTTGCAGTTCACCGTCATCGTTAATTTCATCACCCATGACGTACTCTTCGAAGCCTTCTCCTCGTCGTTTCTTCTTCTTACGTCTTTCAATCCCACCCATCGCGCGATTAAGCCTCTGCTGGCCTACCAACTCCATGATTTTTTGACTACCCACATTGGAAGTCATAACTAATATTACATTTTTGAAGCAAACAGTCCGTCCTTTTCCGTCTGTTAGGACCCCATCTTCCATGACTTGCAGCAAAACGTTCAAAACGTCTCTATGCGCCTTTTCGATCTCGTCAAGGAGTACAACGCTATGAGGAGCTCGACTTTATTGTCAATTAGTAAATCGAGCGCATAAGAAGTTGAATCTGTCAAAGCTTGCAACGCAATGCAGAAAACTCACCGCACTGCTTCTGTCAATTGCCCTCCTTCTTCATACCCTACATATCCTGTGAAATGATGTGATGCAAGAATTAATGAATAAGTCGATAGCACCCATCTACAAGTGAAGCCGAAATAGTATTCAAGCACGCACCTGGCGGAGGGCCTGTAAGCCTAGATGCAGTATGCTTTTCCATGTATCTGTGAACAAGAAGTAAACGGAATGAGAACGATGCCACCAAAAGACAAAACAGTTGCAATAAAATACATGATCTTACTCCGACATGTCAATTCGCACCATGTCCTTTTCGCTTCCGTAGTATTGGGCTGCTAGAGTTTTTGCTAACCAAGTCTTTCCCACTTTTGACACATGCAAGGAAAAGCACGATTCAGAATACGCCATTAAAAAGTGTCCGCTCAGTATTCACTCTCTAAAACTGACCTCCAGTGCTTCCACAGAACAAGAATGACGCAACGGGACGTCCGGCATCACGAAGCCCACTGCGAGCCCGACGAACGGCACGGGCGATAGATTTAATGGCACGGTCTTGTCCTTTCACTCGCGATGCAAGAGATCCTTCGAGGTTAAGCAGAGTCGAAGATTCAGTAGATGTCAACTTGCCGATTGGAATGTTGGTCCATTGAGATATAATTGCAGAAACTTCATGCTCTGTCACGACAGGCGTTTCGGAGAATGATTTGGGAGACTGATACGAATGCTTGATGTGAGCTGCAGCGCCTGCTTCGTCAAGTAAATCGATGGCTTTGTCGGGAAGAAATCTGTCAGTCACGTATCTTTCACTCAACTTGGCAGCAGCCATCAAGCTCTCAGGAGTGTAGGTGACTCCATGATGTGTACCATACTTTTCAGCAATGGTAGTTAAGATTTCCACTGTCTGTTCAATTGTAGGTTCTTTTATCATGATGGGTTGCAGTCTCCTTTCTAACGCAGCATCTTTCTCAATGTATTTTCTGTATTCCGAAATGGTTGTCGCTCCAATGACTTGAAGCTTCCCGCGTGAAAGAGCGGGTTTGAGCATATTTGCGGCATCGATTCCTCCTTCTGCAGAACCGGCGCCGACTAGAGTATGAATTTCGTCAATGAATAGTATTGTAGGTGGGGCCCTATCATCGGTAACTTCCTCGACAATTGCCTGAAGTCTCTCCTCAAACTCCCCTAAAAAAATTGTCACATATCATGCGTCCCAAGTTAAAAATCATCATGTTAAATGACGTGAGAACAGCACGAGCTGAACGATTTGTGAAAATCAAGAATCTACACAACTACACACCTCGATACTTGGTCCCAGCAACTAAATTAGCAAGCTCCAAAGAAACAACCCTATGATTTCTCAACCTCTGCGGACATAACTTTGCCAGTTCTTGAATCCTCGCCACCTCCTTTTTCTTGATAAATTCTCCGTCATCATTTCTATCAAAAAGTTCATCTAATCGTTCTAGCATGGAGGGTGCTGCAAGTATTTGTGCAATGCCTTCGGCAATGGCAGTTTTCCCTGGGTTGTTTTTCAATGTCAAACGATACACAATGAAAACGACAATAAAGGGTAGAAAAATGACATGGCAAACGATGTACACCAAGTGTCTCACCAACACCGGGCTCTCCCATCAAACTTTGAATCAAATCATCATGGAAGGTGTTGAGCACACGTGAGTATCGGCTGCAGCAATTGAAGAAAGTCTCACTACATACCATGGATTATTCTTCCTCCTTCTAACCAAAGTCCTAACGGCAGCACCAATCTCGTGATCCCTTCCACTAACTGGATCCAATTCCATCCTCCTCGCCGCCTCTGTCAAGTCCACCCCCACCTGCATCAAAGTCGGTGTAGCCAAATCCCCATCCTTCCCGGTAACCAACTGCGGCCCGTCGGCACTCTCCGGATACTTGATATCCATGATTAACCTCCGACAAAACTCGACGCTGGAGAAGGAAGTGCTATCGATCCCCTCCATCCTCAGAAACACGGCCAATGCCCCCTTGGCATATCCGCGTTCTTCCACGGCCGCATCGATCTCATCTGGCACTCTTCCCACGAGAGGATCGTATCCCAATAGCGCCAACAGCACGTGTTCGGAATGTACCGTTCCGCTCTGCAAGGAATCGGCGATATTTCCCGCGAGCGTGAGAGATCGCTTCAACGCCGGCGCGAATGGCAATTCAACGTCCCTCGCCTTCTTGTTCATATTCAACAATTGCGGGCTCATGGTAAACAAAACTCCCTTGTTTCCGTTTGCGTCGGCGGCGCCTACGTCGTCGTTGTCCCCCCGAAACATGTTTTCCACGGTCAATCGGGCCTTGCGCAGGGTGATCCCGTAAGATTTGAGCGTTTTTCGCGCGCGTTCGGGATGATCGATGATGCCGAGCGTCATGACTTCGCATCCCACGGCGGATTGGGCGAGGCGCGCCGATTCGGTTTGGGCCGTGACGAGGGAGGAGATGCATTCTTCGGACATTCGTTCGAAGATCATGGAGAGGCGGGGAGAACGACGCGGATGGCGTGTGACGCCATGGATGGAGGGCGCGAGCGTGTGAGATTTGGTGACGAGGAAGGACGTTTTGCCCAGTCGTGTCGGAGCCAGGGTCAGGGCCGCGGCGGTGGGGGAGACAGACAAGATGCCCAGCGCGAGGAAAAGGATTCGCAGCGGTATCGTGGTCATTTTTAGCCAAGGACGATGAACTATGGGTGGCTCTTCTTTCTAATCTAATCTAATAACGGAGAAAACGATAATGGCAGGGAATCAATAATTCGGATGGCTGCGGAACCAATGCCACACAAAAATTATTGCATGTATGGTCAATCGACATATGGAGCGAAATCCTTTCTTCTGACTAAGATCCGAGGCTGCTCCGAGGGATCTTTCAGAATTTGTGGGCGCCAACAAGATTCTTCGTTCAAACTATCCGCTATAGCCCGTCAAGTGAGGATGCACAGATACCTAGCATTTGAGTGGGCAAACAAACTCATGTATAAATCCCTACTTGAATTCTTTACCAAAAATTTATCTGCTGCTATCTGCTCTCGTCTTTTCTTGCTTCCTTCTCGCTCTCACCAAACCATCCTCGATATTATATTTCACAGACCTCGTTTCATCCGCCGTCCCCTTCGCACAACAACATCTCCACACTCCCCACAATGTTCGTCCGTCCCCTCAAATCAACCATCCGACGTCCTCTCACCCTCCGCCCCCGCCTCGCTTCCCCGCTCCAATCGAGATTCTACCTCGGCGACGCCGGACAAATGAAATCCCGCCGCGACATTCATCCGAACGAAGACGCCGTGGCCCGGCGCGAACAAGCGTTATGGGAAAAGGCTCGACCGCGATACGAATCCATATTGGAGAGGCATTTGCGTCTTCCCTCTCTCGCGGAGGAGGATCTCGACGATGCCACCGACACGAGGAGTCGAGAGGAAAAAGAGTCGGAGGTACGCAAGAAACGACTCGTTTATCGGGCCAAACAACGGGGATGGCTCGAGGTGGACCTGTTGTTGGGGACGTGGGCGAATCAACACGTGCCGACGCTCACGGGGGAAGAATTGGATCAATTCGAAAAGTTTGTTAATTTGGAAACGATTGATATATACAATGTTTTGACTTTGAGGACGGATGTGCCGGAGGATATGAAGTCGGGGGGACGAGAGAAGAGTGTGGTGGAACGTATTCAGGAATGGGCCAAGGAGAGTCCCTTGGGGAAGGCGGATAGAGAAAAGTATGTCGAGGTCAAGAGAGAAAACAATCTCATTTGAGGCTAGTTTGACCTATGACGATACTTCGAGTGCTCGCGCGCATGTCGAGGAAAGTTCATAGTTATCTCGAGTTTCTGTGAAAACATTGGGATTGAAACGATGTAAGGAGCGACATTGCGGAGACTGTAAATATATTCTACTGTTCTGTGTAAAAGCATGTCGTTGAAATACTCATTAAAGCCAAGAATCATATACATACTGCTCAAACAAAACATTGATTTTACTTGCTTGTATATGCGAACCTCTTTATACGTATTTAGCCACGACAGTTACAATATTTGACATCACTTTTAGGCTTGATCAGAGCATGTCATTATATCCAATATAGCTAGGAACAAGTCGTTTCATTTGTTCCCAAGCTGTAGTGTCCCTGGTATCACCAGTCAGGGAACAAAGCTCTACATCATCCCTCTGTTGCATACATTCCTTTTTTGATCTAATGTAATGGTGCGCGAACACCTCCGTAGACGTCGCCGAGCAATACTTCGGCAACCATGTCCCGAAAGTAAGATATTCCAAGAAATCGCTTGCGAGCAAACCAATGTCCTTCGTGGTCTCAAAGAAGCCCGACCCGGCCAAAAGAATCGGATGCATAAGAGGAGTTTTGTATTCGTCAACTCGAAGCTGAAATCGTTTCGTCACGGGCAAAGGATCATATACAAACTGATTACCATTGCCAAACAGTACTCTTCGAATTTTATGCAGACAGGTAACACGACCTTGACTTCGTTCTAACTTAGAGAAGGTGTCAAGGCCGAATTCGTGCGGTGGCATTAAAAAGTCGTTCACTTCCATAAACATGAATGCCTCGTTGGATTGTCGATAGCGATCGAAACAGTTAGCATAAGCATTCCCCGCGTAGAAAAGATCTGATGCGTTGCCTCGGAAATGAACCACGTCAACAGGAGCTGTTTGTCTTCTTTCTTCACCCCACTGACGCATCCAAAACTCTTCTGAGCTGTCAAAGAGGTAGATGTTTGAAAAGCCCAATGCAAGGTGATAATCCACCCATTCGTCGACATATGCCTCTTGGGATGACACAATGCTGCAGATGGCAAGCGAAAAGCTGTTATTAGATGCATATTTTCGGACGTGACGATCGAGTGAGTCAAACAATTTGTATTTGGAATTGAAAGTGAGAAGAGTGTCCCACGCCAGAGTATCGATATTCTCCGGTTTTAGTAGATGTTCTCTTCTTGTGGCCTCTTTGACGTTTTTCTTCACGGTTGATGAGAGTTCAATGCCTGACAAATCCGACCTTCCTCTACAACATTTGAAGGATTATACAGTCTTCTGAGAATGAAATTAGCATACTTACTGAGCGTCAAGTGGGAGTGTGAATTTACTTACCTGGATCGTTTGTAAATATATTCCTTATGACTATCGTGCATATTGCGCGCAGGAAGAGTGAATGATTGAGCGGATTATATTTCCTGCAACTGATGCATGCAAAATAAACTCACCTTTTGGTGTGATAGTGATAGATCAACGCAACATTCGTCGGACGAGCTTCATTGCTCCACATGTCAGTTACAAGATTTCCATCAGTGTCAATTTGCTCGTGTCCTTCGACCAAACGAACGTAGTGAGGATTCTCTGGCTGGCCGGGCACAATGGCATCAACGTTAGAAATCACCTTCACATGCATATTTTCGACGCATCGTGACTCTCCCAGGAATCGTTTTGTCACCGGCTCGGGGCTATACTGCAAACGTTCATTCCAGCTGAATAGTTGCCAGTTGATTGACACCGAGCCTTGTTTGCAATACTCCATCAGGAAACGAATCACGTTGGAGTGTTTTTTTAGCACAAGAAATTCATCGATATCTAGAAATGAGATCCACCCGTGACCCTGTGGTATAACGTAGTTTTTCAAACAATGACGATATGCATGAAGTTGTTGCCCAGTCCCTGGAAAGTGGTGTACAGTGACTTTGTTGTATAAACGATGGCGGCGATCTAGCCATCCGTGACCAAGATCAAAGTCAACCGAGTTATCATAAATATAGATACGAGAAAATCCCAATCCTAAATGATAGTCGATCCACTCATCGAGGTACATTTCTTCGGATGAAACGATGGCACAAATCGCTGCCGTGTCATTAAACGTTTTCTCCCGAAATTTCTGGGGACAAGAACAATCGCGCTGATCGATCACACCATGATCGATCCAGTGGCTGACCGCAGCGCGTTCCGTGTGATCCAAATGCTCCTGCAAGTCTGGATAATTATTCAGATAACACCTCCAGCTGCAATGATCTGGAAAGTGTCTACAAGTACAATCGCGCCCTTCGATCATGCCATGCTCTAAATAATGTCTCACTGCCAGATGTTCGGTATCTAAATGCTGCAGGTCCTGGTAATTCTCGATGTAACAACTCCAGTTACACTCTTCAGGGAACGCCGCAGAAGCTGCAAGTTTGGCCGACTCCAAAGTATCCGTATTCTTGTCGTAAGTAGTCGTGCGTCTGACACGAATGGGTATTTCATTTTCATTTTGGATTTCCGTGTTCGATTCCGCCTGCCGTGATTCTATTAAGACGCGACGGTATAAAATAAAACCCGGAATGATTATGAAGACCAATGACGTTATCAAGATAACTTTAGCTTTGCTGTGCCGCCCCCTTTGTCGACGTTTTTTATGACACTTTGGGTAAGGATGGGCATGCAATTCCAGCCTTCTAGTATAGATGGCATTGCTAATCGCGGCACGCAAACGATGCCCCCCTCGAAAGCGGCGGTTTGTCGTCATTACTCAAAGATCAAGATGCTTTGTCTGTGGCTGCCGTAATCGAAAAGGACGGACCGCATGCAATTACTTAATCGTATTAAGTTTTGATTGTTTCCAGACATGTGGACAACAAAGAGGTTCAAATCGCATATAAGCCACTTATCTGCGAGTTGTATGGTTTCGTTCACGGGACATGCGACGTAGGTAATTGCAAGATCTTGTGTAACCGCGGACAAATGCATTTTATGTGCCGATACCAATCGGTTACAAATTCAAGAATTTGTACAGCACAATCGAAGCACGACTGATGCGCGATTATTGTTCTATCTCAAAAAGAGTTAGGGGGTAGTAACTCTACAACAACTCGCGGCATTACAATCAATTCACGACAAATATTTCCCAGAAAAGCAGTCTTTATAACTTTTCATCCTGTTTGTTGATTTGTTATTGAAGGTACCTAGTTGTGGTTTTTTCAATGCTCTATAGTAAAATTAATAAGGAGAACTAAACTTCTTCCTCTCTTTCGTCCCACTGCCGACACCACCTCTTGAGGACGATGTTTCCCCTTCTCTATTGCGCCGGACCTTTCCACTACCGGCAGAAACGGCAAAATCCAAATTGCCAGAGATATCCCACTCACATATTCTAGCATCTTCACCTCCGGTAATCAATTTGCCATTACTCCAACAAAAATCGCGAATGCATCCTTTGTGGCCCCCTTTCAACTGAGCCAAGGGTGTGATTTGGCTGGCATCGACGCGGAATAAATATCCATCCCCACGTGAGTTTCCTGCAACTAAATGCAACGCAGGAGAGACATCTCCTGTCATTGTCCCATTGTCAGGAAACGCTCTCCATTCACATCCCACCAAATACCCCACGGCACCTCCTTCGTCGGAAGCAATTGAAGAAGTACCACTGACGGCATTGCTCAGCAGTTCTCTCAGACTATCACCAGCACAATCGCTAACTTTCTGAGCCGAATCCCAATGCCATACGCTCATTGTTTCATTGCCAGTGAGTGCGTATACTCCTTCGTGACTCGGACCAAAGAATCCAATTTTTCTTAATGGGGCACCAATATTGAGTATGGATACCAGTGCAGCTTCTTCTGAGGGTTGAGACGGGTCATGAATGGAGAGCAGCCCATCTTCCGATGCAGTCGCTAATATGGTTTTGTGTTGTGATTGTGAATTTGGATCTGTGACGGTTTGAAAACGGACCTGTGTCACTTCGTCTGTGTGAGCGTCGACGTAATTTCCCATCCATTGCCCGCTCGGACGATTTCCACTTGAGTATCGCAGATCGAAAAAAGATATTCGAGCTTTGTTCGTTCCTACTGCAGCGAGTGTTCCTCCGTAACCCAAGGATACGGTCAATGCCTGCTCGTTTGGAAGCTGTAATTTGCTTGTTATTGCCGCTGTATGGGATGTGCATCGAAAATCAAATACTTTGACTGTCCCGTCTTGGCTGGCACTGATCACTAAAGGTGCCGGTGTCCTGTCTTGTCCTAGTCCGTAATAATCTAGGGGGAAGAATGCTATTTCAGATATCGGACCATTATGTGCCTTGTCTATTCGTTGCACAACTTGGCCTGCACTTGAATCATATTGAATAATGGAATGGTTGCTTAAAGCCGCAGCGACGTAACCAGGTGAAGACAGATCGACCTCTGCAGTTGGTGATGAATTATCCTGCGATGTGATGGATAAAATGTAATCGCTAGCATCGTACTCAAATCCTGACGGATGCGCTGAAGACGTCGAGAAGGACGTAACGGACGTTCGAATGGGAAATATGGCTTTCATTCCTTTTGTTATTGCGAGTGATAATGTGTTAACGCGACAAGATTGAGGATTGTCGGCTGATTGTCGGTCTCTTACTGGCCAATCATGTGTATTCAACTTGATTGGGGTATTGTACAGAATACAAGTTGCTAGGGTATACCTGACTGGACTAGGAGCATCCTATGGAAGAAAACGGGAAGTTCTTCCTTTAAACTGTTCTCGTGTTAATGTTCGGTATGATATCTACAACGTTCATCCACAACATGTGCCAAAAAGTCATATCAAGACATAATTCCCGCGAAATTTGGGTTGATTGCTCTACTGGCATGATGTCACAGAGAGAGCACAGAGAGTGTGGTTTGCGGTCGGTTGCCACTTGTTTGGCGGTTAGGCTGTGAGTTTGTTCCTTGGATCGTTGAATGTTGAATCCTACTTTGTCTA
>JALLPD010000510.1:0-15642 GCA_036940065.1 Cyclotella cf. meneghiniana
ACCCCTTACTGAAGTTCTTGAGTCACAGGACAACATGGAGGAAGCCGAAGGAGAAAAAGACAACACAATTCATGAGGTGGCAAAATAGATTGATAAAATAAGTGAAACTGTCTTTCAAACATCTTACCAATAGGGAAATGGTCGAATTTCCAACAAACCATGCCATGACAAAAAATGTAACAAAATTGGCATGGTGGTGGAGGGATTCAATCTCCCACAATACAATGAATTGAGGCGATTGCGCCAGGGATATTGTTGTCGTGGATATGCTCTTGGATTGTGTGGTGGCGAAAGTTTAATATCTGTGATGGTTTTTGTGTGGTAGGCTGAATTCTGAAAATGTGGCGGAATCATCATGGTAGGTGAGTGTTGACGCAGCACGTGATGTTTTTTTACATGATATGTACTAGAAAAAAATGTCACGCGTCAGGACTACACACTTAAACTCGTACGTGCCGTGCCAGCTTGAAAAAGTATTGGGATATCCTGACATGGTAAGAGCCATTTCACAAGAATGTGCACATCCCCGCCAAAAACTGCTGCAGAGCGAGAATATTGTATTGTACCAGCCAGCGTCAACAAGGTATGCTCAAAGCATACCATACTACTTCCTACATCCTGTGCTCTCAACATACAAAAAATGAATATTACGAGAATGTCCAGTCCTGATGTCACGGGTTGGCGATGATCCGGCATTACAATTCTGGACGCAACAAAAATTTCGTGTTCTGATTGGCGTTCGTAATAAAATCATTTCAACATGTAAAAAATTAGTTGACGAGAATGTCTCTCTAGAAGGTCGGGTTGGCAATGATCACCGGCCAATTCGTGACCATTGTGTAATCATCTGGGCAAATATTCTCGTGTTCTTGTGGAAACTTGCCTGGGTCTGAGGCGTTAAATATCGACTTTAACATGAGAAGCAGAAGAAATCATCTGACTCAAAGTCAAAGTTACTGAACCTGTTTTCACCATCACCTTCCAGGATAGGTTCCATTGTTGTTCCTGTTAAAATTTCTTCCACATGAGATTCTGTGTGAAACAACGTAACAAAAAATATTACGAGCGTAAATTAAAAATCGCAAGAGGGTGCCACCACAACAGCACGTACGCATCTTATAAACTTGTTGTGCGTGGTATGAACGTGCGACTACAAAAGAATCAATTAGAGCCCTTCTTGTCTTTTGCTGAGATGTCAAACAGAGGGCCATCCGATGTTCACAGTTTCTCAGATTTTCTCAATAATGATTCATCGCATCCCTCCATGTCGACCACGCCACATTACCCCTACGATAGTAAATGATCTCATTTCCATTCATAAAATAAAATAATCGTACATCAATGGTCAAGGAGCTCCAAATATCAATTAACATGTCTAAGTATCAACCAACAAGCAAACATGAAGCAGAAGTCACAGGGAATATCCCACCCAAGCCAAAAAGGCCGTTGACCGTATTCAACCTCTTCTCCATACTCCAAAGGAATTATATTGTGCAACAGCACCAGAAAAGAGAATCAACTGCGTCGAACGCTCTCACGGACATCAACACGGACCCATACCTGGCCACGAGACCAGAGAGGTATCGCGACATTGTCCTTCCATCGAATTGGTTCAGGGTAGGAATGAACAGGGCGAAGAGGAGCAAGCATAATGTTCATGGCGTGATTTCATTTAATGAATTAACGAAAGAATTATCCAAACGATGGAAATTGGTCGACGCAAAAACGAAACAGTATTGCGATATGATTGCTGCCGATGAGCTTCAGAGGTATCGAAAGGACATGGCTGAGTATGAGGCAATGTATGGCAAGGATGTGATCGAAGCCCAGAAGCGTCACAAAAAACATTATGCGAGCAATTGCATTGTAGATGATAATGGCGGTGTCAGAATAGATGGCATTCCTGAATGCAGAAATGCCAAAGGTTCGCGGCGTCACGAAATACAAACAGAATTGGCATTGACTGTTGGTATGGGGATGAGGGTGCGTTGCATCCATATTTTGTCTACGTAGAAGAAAGACCTCTTGTGTTTGTCATCCAAAGGGAATGTTGCGCACTCTAACATAAAACCTTTCTCTTGTCCTTTATCAAAGCACAGGTAATGCAAAGCCAAGTGGTCGCTCAGAATCACTGGTCCGTGTGTAACCCTTTTCAAACGAAAATGAAAGAAAGCAATTGTGGGGAACACAATCATACATCAAACGCCATCAAGTGTCGCGCACGTAGCCCTACCTTGTCGGATTATTTGCCCGATGATCAAGAAGCAGCGTTGGCCTTGGTGGGAAATAATTATGACAATATCCTTCATGGAGAAGAATTAGAGAAGGCTTTTGACAGCGACTAGGTGCAAGACTTTGTCTCCACTAGATAATTGTTTTTGTATTTATAGATAAAAGTGGTATTATGAAAGTGAAGACCGTCTAACACATCATTGTGCTGTACACAATAATATTTTTTGTGGTCTCATATTCGAGCCTCAAGTGGGAGAGTGCCGACAGTGTCGAACTTTGTTATTGATAGGTGTTACGGTATGACTAAAACTCTAAACAAAATCACGACAACAACGAATTGATAGAGGGGTGAGAAGTCAAATATCGAACACTTGTGGATAAGAAACAAGACTTGAATGTCAATGGAACTGTCGTAGGAACTCAAACGAATCACCTTTAATCCTCATCGTACAGTAAAAATGTCGAGTGTGTGCAAACTAGTTTTGGCAGCGCTCAAAGATATTGTGGTTGTGGACTGTAGCATTGGATGAGGAGAATGAATGACCTGAGACTCTTCACTTATGCTCAGCTTGACCTTCACAAACTTTGGATTGAACAGCTGTAAATTGAATGAATCACAATGCTGCTGATGTTGCGTCTGTAGCACAGTTGTGTATGTGTCATCCTGGGAGCATAATTTGGAGGAGACCTGTGGGCAAGGGGGTGAGACTGTGTAACTTATGATCATACTAACATGCAACAAATAATGAGAAAGCTTGTTATATGATGTACCACACATTATTATTTCCTGAAATTTGATGGTTAGGTGTGATACTGTGAATAAGCGATTCTGAAGTGACATCTGACATTTTAACAAGCTTTCTAAGAGCTTAGTTGTATCAGAAACTGAGATTTTTCCCTTCTCCTCCTGCTCCTCCTCCTGCTCCTTCTCCTCCTTCTTCAGTGAGACAATCTTTCAAATTTAAAAAATACAGGTTATTTCAAGATGCATGTTTTGTTATTACCTTGTCAACATTGGAAATGGCATTTAATGGCGACTGCTAATAAAACATACCTTACTGTCTGCATTACTAATAAAACATACCTTACTGTCTGCTTTTGCAGGTTACCATTGATTAATTGACATCTGTTGGTGTGACCTATGCCATTTTGACTTAAATTTAATAAGGTAGTAAATGGTAGATAAACCTTGAGATGAAATAATTATGAGTTAAGTTATTGTTTCTAAAACTGAACAATGAATTGAAATTGCTTCATTGTGGAAAAACAAAACTGTGTAGGATTCTACACAACGCGGTGAGATGCTGTGTAGGTTTCTACCTGCTGTGGTATGAAACCTCAGCAGGTGTGTGCTAGGTACTATTTTGGATCTGGAACTTTTTGTCACATCCAAGGTGTGAGATCTTCAAGTCTTGCTATTTTCAAGATTCTTGCCATTATTGCGAGATGTCCAGCATCTCCTACAAATTGAGGGTGCCTTTTAGTCGATCCTAGAATACTACTGTAGAGTAGTTAATGCCTATGTCACTCACCCACACAATTTGAGAATGAGCATGGTTCATAGAAAAGTAAAACCTCTTTGAGGAAAAATCTAATTACCAGCCATACTTGCAGAAAAACCTTTTGGTTGAGGATAAAAGTTTGCAAGCTGCTTGCGACATGTGGCACTTACATACATGGTTATGTTGTATGTTTGAAGTGTAAGTGCTTGTGGAGAGGGAGACTTATGATGGCTTTTGATGTTGCCACTTGTTTAAGTACTTTCCTAAGTCAGAATGATAATGAATTATTCTGTGTGAAACCCTGATTGTCTTATTGTATAGAGTTTTTGTGATAATCCAAGTATCACTTCTATACAGACTGAATATTTGTGCTTGGTAAAAGACCATTTTTTAATATAGCAGAGCGTTCACTGACCATGTGACGATAACTCATTGAGAGGATATATTGAGGTCAGTTTCATGTTGCATGTTGTCTCCTATCTATTGTGTCAGTGTGTGCATGACAGGAATGCTGAATCCATCTTTTTGATGACATCACTACATTTAAGCAGTAGGCACTGCATAGTTGGTATTGAGTGAATGGCACATTTTCCTTTGACAGGGACACACATTACCACTAGAAGCTGCTGACAAGGTCATGGTTTGTTCAGCGGGTCAAGCATCACCAAGATTTTGTAGATGTTGATCTCTAGCAAGATGTTCACTTATGGGTTGTATTTTTGAAAACTCTGGTTGACTTACACTTGATGCCAAATGATATGCATGTGGCTCAAAAGTGGAGTGTTGAAACTATACTTTCATTATCATGATGAATGTACAATGTAGATATTAAACCTGGTCAATTTACAAAGGTACTAATGGTATAGATAATTTGTTCTCTGGCTCATGCATATCCTTGGTACTAGTGTTTGTCCTTTTACTTGCCCTGTTACCCCTATGTATCCATGGGAATAGTTGCCCAATGGGTCAGCTACCGGTGAGTGAACAATGTCAAGTCATACATGCTGTTGACTTTAATCATTGGAAGGTAAAAACATCAACGACTGTCTCATTGTGTACAACTCAGACTTGAGTTTGATCCATTGACTGGACTTTGAACCGTTAAGGATTTGACGTACTATTCCTACATGCAGTTGCATGCATGTTGACAAAATGTTTGGACACAAAGTGTCAGATACTCTGTCCTTTGTTTACTTCATATGACAGTAAAAAATGATTGCCCATGGATGTGCAATCATTTGGAATCATGACATATTTTCCCACAAATTTTGACACTTCTGCTATCTGACCATAGATAACATACTAATTCTATGTGCTGGACTTTGAACCATTAGACTCATAATGACTGCTAATTTGTGGTGGTGATCTCAAGCCTTGATAGACCGAGGGCATGTGGAGCTAGACTTAAGATCTCAAGATGGTCCCAAAGGGTTTTACCATCTTGGTCAGGACTCAGGGGTTGGATATTGCGGATGCACAAGTGGCCAAAGATATCTGACATATAGTGTTTCAAACTCAATTCTGACTTGTACCAAGGAGAGTCAGTATTCATCTTTGATGGCATCCCTTCTTATTTTGTGGTGGGGATCCTTGAGGGAGGTCTGCACATTTATGACTCTTGATGGTTGTAGTGACATTGCAACAAAGTAAAATGTGCATGTGCAAACCTTTTTTCTTCTGTAATGACAGTTGTTGATTATTATATCATGGTATTTGGAACCATATTGATACTGCAAAGCTTGAAAGCATCTTTTGTGATGTGAACTTCTTTTGATGTTCACAACATAATAGTTGTTTTCTTTTTGGTTTGGTGAGTTTTTATAAGCTAATTGAGGCATTCTACTTTTCTGTGAATAGTGGCTTGTGTTTGTGTCATAATTTTTCTACTTAAATGCTTGTTGCATGTTTTCTAGTAGAGAACATGTTCATGTTTTCTAGTAGAGAACATGTTCATGTTTTACTTGTCCTTCTGGAGATGGTAGTCTCTTTAGGTAGAAATACTCACAGTTCACTGTGCTGTGGTTATACAAGAACAAAGGTCGTGGATTCTTTGTTTGTGTGTGTTATAATGCTTGTTTGACGCTTATTCTATATTATGGCTTGTGCAACAAGTAGTTGCACCACGAATGGTCATCCCAAAGTCTTTTTTCTGACAGAAGAAACTAAAGTGTTATAGTGACTGGATGAGTCCCTACTCATGGATACCATATTTCTACTTTACAGAATATTCTGATGGTAAACCCACAGAAATTCTCATGAAAGAATCCGAATACTAGATATTGTTGTCTCAATGAGACCATTTTCTAGCTTTACACAGTTCTTGTGAATCCAAAAGTGTTAACATGCCAAGGATTCAAACTTGGTTGTCTTGTGTTTGTGCACTCTTTGTGCAGCATGCTGTACTAGAATGCAAACATAACCTTTACTCTACATCAGTTAGTGAAGCTCTGGACTTTGTTGTGGTAACAATTGTTTTATTTTAATGAGTCTCCTTTGATGTACCTTGTCTCATAGGCCATGGTAGTAGCCTTACTGATGTGGTTTTTCCTCCTCTACAATTTTAGTTGTTGGAGAGGTGAGGCAATCATATTGTCTTGCCCAAGGTTCCCCATTGTACTCAACCACCTAGTAGCATATGAGTTCCCTGCATGGGCAAGTGTTTCGTGAGTGTTTGTCTGCTTTGTGATTTATGAATTGTTGCCCTGATAAGTGGGTCTGTTTTATGCCCGTGCTATCTTCTGCAGAGAAGTTGAATCAGTTTGATGTTTAAACTTGAATTTTGCTACTTGATGAGGCCATCCTAACCTTGTTTAAGTTGAACATCCAAACTGGCCTTTGGAGACTATTTCATTGACACTCCAAACGAGTTCACATTGAGGACTGTATGGCTATCATTGACTTGCTGGATGTGCTGGTGAGGCTCATGGAGAACCTGTGATTGTTATTGCTAGACCTGAGTAGGTTTAACCTCCTTCAGTTTTTCTAGACATGAACGGATTCTGTATTCATCAGTATCAAGTCTAATTATTGGTAGACTTGTTATGCAGTCTTTGGGTGTTTGCATAGGTAACCCTTGCAACATCTACAGTATTGTACTGATTCATTGAGTTGGGACAGACTATCCTAACTTGTTGTCTATTTTACTTCCATTAAGAATAATCTTTGGATTTACAGTAATATTTTTAAATTTTTAAATTTTTTGGTGTTCTCTTTTGTTGAACAGCCAGTTCTGACTATGATTGTCAATCAAACCCTCCAGTCTACAAAGTATTTTTTTATTTTTTCTTGGATTTAAGAGTGGTTGTGCTCTGTCTTTATCAGGTTTAAACCTGCCGCTTACTGAAAACTGGAGGGGGACGGGCAATTTCTTCCATTCACCTAAACTCAATCAAATAGTTTCTCGTGTTCTGACTCAGTAACATGTTTGTAGCTGAGCTCATAGTGTTAGCTAGTGTCATTTTTTGTTTTGACAGACTCTAGAAGAGTATTGCACTGGAGTGGTTAGCTCTGTGCTTAAGAGTATTATTGCTCTAGAAGAGCACTGCACTAAAGTGGTTAGCTATGTGCATGATGCATTGTGTCCTGGGTGTTGGTGCAACCCTGGTTCACTAATCACTGACAAGGTAAATTTGATCATATCCTCTTTGTTTATGTTGTTATTTGTTCAAAAATCTAGAGCAATATTCATTCAGTCCTTGCATGATCAAAGACTGAGGTCATGTGCTGGCTTAGTCACTCTGGGTAGAACCTCAGAAAAGCTTGTTTGTAGAACTCATCGTTTTTTGAATGGTATTAACATAATGTGACTTTACCTTCCTTTCATGTAGGAAGAACTCATCCAGCGTATGCCAAGAGTTTGATACCTGCCTAGGCATGTGAGGAAATCATGTGGATGTCCCTAATTTTGGAACATGGGGGGTGATAGGGACAATGTCCTTTTTGCCTCACTGTTACTGTAGTGATAGCTTGGCAGGGGTTTGGAACCCAACATGGCTTGATTTCCAGTTGCTTTGCTGATATCTTTGCTTGTTAAAAGTGCTGCATGGGCACATGTGTAAGTTCTTGGCCTGGGAGAAGAGTTGATCCTCGTGAGAAAAATATTCTGGATGCCTTAAGATCTCATGGAATTTTTAGGTCTTGTTGGTATTAACGTCAAGATTCATTGTATTTTGAAGTAAGCAAGGTATTCAAATAAATCAGATTACTGAAATATGAATTTTGAATCCTAGTTAAGATTTTTATCTTAAAAGCTACTCAATTCAGAATGAATAAAATTCGAAATTTTAATTTTGAGCTATGAATTCTCTTCCTTGGGCCAGAGGAAGAACTGAGGCTATTTGGTAGCCTGCTAGCCTTTCTTTTGTTTTTACACCATTCTTGCAAAGCTGCAGGGCTTGTGTGCATGAAAGGTAACCATGATGAAAAGAATTCTCGTCTTTGTGGTTTTTCTTACTTTTTTACTCTAATTTAAAAAAAATTAGATGAGTTGTCCTTGCTCCTGTCAAAACAGCAAAAAGTATGCAAAGGTCTGCACAAATTACAAATTTGTGAGAATTTTGGGAAGAAGGCTCATGTGTATGGGTCCTTCTCCATTGGGGACTCAACTTGTTTTCATTTTCTGGGTACATGGTATGCCCCCTTGAGTTCAGGGACTTGGAGTTATGGCTTCATGCCATTGTGATGTGCGGCCTTGATGCAGCAATACATTGCCCTCCTTTGCCCTTTTGCAGAGTTGAACACCATTCACTCCAAGACTGGCCAATTTCTGTCACAGGCCATACCATGAGGGTATAAGCCATTTTTATGTGGTTGTTTTCACAAGATTGCGATCACAAAGGCTGTGCCATGAACGGGCTTGTCAAACGGGCTGTGCTATGACTCACTCCCATATAAATGGGGCTAAACTGTGATCAGTAAGGCTGCTTCTTGTGCAAGCCCGTTTGCCCTTGAAGTTGACTTGTAACAAATATAAATCTTGAGTCTGGAGTACATCTATGCCTGCAGAGAGATCAACCTATACTCCTACCGCCACCATGCAAGTGAAAAAAGGACACTGGCTCCTGGGAGTAAAAGACACTTGAGGGACATGAACTTGAAGGGGTATTGTGTTCATTTACAAGTAATGTTCACCTCTTGGGGGTCACAAGTTTACTGTTTAGCCTCGAGAGACTACAGAAACCTTCTTAGAGCCAATTTAAGCCCTAGAAGTATTTTTTATGTACTGCCTACATAAGGTATGTACAAATGTACTCGGTATCACTTTATTGACATGTGATCATGGGTATGGACAAAATACAGTCTTTTCCTGTTTTTAGCTCTAAAACTAGACTATACAATAATTGCTCTTTGGGGGGGGAAAACCTTAGGCATTAGTAGTTATTGCCTAATAAATTACTGAGGGACTGCATAGAGCTCTGGTACTGAGTACCGCTGCTAAACTACGTGGCACTCATGTGAAGTAAATTTTTAATCTAGCTAGTGCACTGTGAAGTGGAGCAGAATAAACCCATGTCAACTGGGAACAACAACCTGAGTGATGTGTCTGGGCAATATTTTTGGATGACATGTTAGAAAACATGTGTCGGCCCGTAAGAGAAAATCACGCCAACTGGCTGAATGCATAAATCATCACACAGTTGTGGCCATCACACTCTTGGAGCTGCATAGCATCCAAGGTGCACCACATGTAACTCACCAAGGGTACAAATTAGATTTGATTTTGAACCAATATTTGTCAGATATCTTTGGCCACTGGTGTGACCTCAATATCCACCCCCTGAGTCCCATCCAAAATTTCAAATCCCTTTGGGACTATCTTGAGAGCATAAGTCCAGCTCCACATGTCTTCAGGTTGTTGAGATCACTGCCTAAAATTGGCTGTCACTCAGAGTCTAAAATGAGATAAGGTTTCAAATCCAACACATAGAATTTGTTTGATTTCTATGCCAATATCAATGTCAGATGGAAAAAGTGTTGGAAATTGTGGGACAACATGTCATTACACCACATGATCATGCATCAATGTGCAATCTTTTCTATTTTCCTATGAAGTAAACCACGGGCAAACTATACCTGACATCTTGACACAAATAGATTTTTTTGAAAAGCATGCAACTGAATGTCGGAATAGTAAATCACCTCCATAGTGGTTCAAAGTCAAGCCAATGGTTCAAACTCAATTCTGATCTGTACAGGATGGCTTTAGGTGACCAATGGACATACTGACAGATACAACTGACCATGGACAGGTGTTTGGATGATGGACATGTGATGCACAGTAGGACAACAGACAGATGATCCAAAAATTTGCTCAATGACCATCAATTGATAGTGACCTATGCGTTTTGACTTCAGTTTTGATTAGGTAGTAAAGGGTAGATATACATTGGGATTGCATTATGAGGTAAGTTATTTGTTTCTAAAACTAACCAATGAAGCAAAAGTGCTTCATTGTGGAAATTGAAACTGTGTGTTCTGCACAGTTATGGTATGTTTGTACTAAGACACAGTGAGACGTTGTGTAGGTTTCTACCTTGTGGTATGAAACCTTGGCAGATGTGTCAGGTCCTATTTTGGATCTGGAACTTCTTGTCATCTTCAAGGTGTGAGATCTGCAAGTCTTGCTGTTTTCAAGGTTCTTGCCATTATTTGGAGCTGTCCAGCATCTCCTAAAAATTAAGCATTTCTTTAAGTCTACCATAGAATACTACTGTAGAGTAGATGCTTGGCCCATGTCATGGTGTTTGAGTCTGTTTGTTGAAATCTTGAAGTGAACAAATCTAGGATACATTCTCCTAGTGTCGTGTGTTTTTTCAAAATACATTGAGTTGAAATCCTTTTGACATGTTGAGGAGAATAAATTTAGGATAAGTTTAGGTACTAGTCACACGTCACATATTGAATATTAGGAATATTCTTTTAGGTACCAGTGACATATCCCATGTTTAAGAGTAGGAGTTTTTTATTGAAGTTAAAACTGCATAGAAAGTTTGATTTTTGATTTCATATATTGTAGGGACTGCAGCATTGTTGTTATGGAATTGTTGTGCCATTTGTCACAGCCATGCAAGCATTCATGATGACAAGATTGGTGACTAAAAATATATATTGGAACTCTACTTTACCCAAAACATCATCAAACTACTTATTCAAATGTATGGTACCATAAGATAGGTCCTATTTAACACTACATAAAAATCATGAAAAATAAACAGCATCAACAGCAAATATTCCTCAACAACATCAACAACAACAATCACAGAACAATCGCTGTTCCTAACAAGTCTCTGTCGACATCTCCTTTAGCATCTCCCAGTGTGTTGATGTTAGTTTCTCCCAGCCTGTTGCCATCAAGGAGCCTCAGAAATGTGCCTTCCAATCTGTCCAGTTGCCCCAACAGGATTTGTTGATGTGCTGTGTGGAAGAACATATCACTGTCAGCCTCTGCCAGCTTGTTACCTTCAAACAGCTCCAGCATGTTGCCAACAAAATTCCAATCTTCCAACCCCAGCAAGTCTCCATTGACTTCTCTGTCTTCATTGACCAGAGAAAATCCAATGGTCACAGCATGCCACCATTGAAGAGCCCCAGTGCATCCGCTTCAAAATTGCTGTCTGCAAGCCCTATAATAATAGCAAGTCTTTGTCAACATCTCCTTCTGTGTCATCTGGCATGCCACTGTCAGTTTCTGTCAGCATGCTGCCCATGATGAGACCCAGCATTTGTGAACTGTCACAAGTGGCTGACTCCTCTCCATTGGCTGTTTTGCTCTCCTGTGGTAAAGAGGTTAAAACCCACATTTCATTCACCATGAACTCTCCCTCTGCCACTGCACACTCCCTTGATATTCATCTTATTGGATCATTTGTGACCATATAAGGCCACAAATCACCACAAGTAGCAATAACTCCCCACCTTTTTAATCATGAAAAATTTGCAGTAGGATGTTGTTTATTTTATAGTTTTAACAAATGTTTGTCTTAACAATCAGCCTTAAAATTAGTCGAAATTGGAGGGTTTAAAAATAGTCAGCTGGGTTGAGGTAAGCTTTCATTCTGAACAAAGGTTTTTGCTGCAATTTAAATTACTGCCCATCAACCTCTCGTAACTTTTCACTCACTGTTTGAATCATGATATATATGATTTGCATACCAAATAGAAACACCACATTTTTGGGGTTTGACTGATAAATTTTGATTTTGGTTTTGGGGGAGGGTAACATGTTTTCATCAGAACAAAAAAGCAGAACAAAACCCTCTCAAAGCATGAGAATGTTTTTCAACATGCACACAACAGCCAACCTGTAATTTTTATTGGTGTCAACAATGAAGAAATAAAGAAAAATAAGACAAGAGTTCATAGGGGTTGGATTTTCAGTCACTACGTATCATGCTTTGGCTACAGTAGTGACCTTTCCTTCTATGCCTGTAAAAGGGGGACTCACACTATTGAGAAGGTCACTCAACAGTTTGGGGTCCAACAATTTGGCAGTTGTCCCACTCTGTGTATTGTTAGCTAGCAGATTTCCTAGATCTTTTGCTGGGCCATGTAAACAAGTATTGTTTATAATCTAAAATGATGAATTGATGTGTTTGGTAGTTTTACTCAGACTGGGGTGTATGTCAATGTTCTGTTTACTACAGATATGTTTCTTACATATATCCCCAGTACTACCCTACCCATCACTTCAGGATGAACTGGAATCGCTATCACTATCATTGTCATGAAAATTTTGCTTCTTTTTCTGAGTGCATTTCATTTTCTTGTTGAACCTTTCTAGTTTCTCAAATTTAGCATATATTCACACATAGCTACTTCCTCTTCAAGAGGATTCTTGGGTCTGGAAGATTGCCCACATGAATCCTTCCCATTGAAGTATCTTTCGGGTGCTGTTGGAGTTGTATTTCCAGCATTCCGGAGTGTTGTGAGTTGTGAGTGTGCCCCCATGTTGCTTGCAAAGCAAAAAATGTTTTTCCTTGCAATGTTTCTTGGGAATGTTTTCACCACAGGAGACCTATCACTACCATCCAATTGTCTTGACCATATCCTGACCATATCCTGACCATGTCCTGACCATGTCTCCACCAAAAAATGTCTTGACTGGTAAGAAAGTAATGATGTCACATCAAGAAATTGTCAAGACATGGTCAAGACATGATCAAGACATCAGTCTTTGAATGGATGAATATCCATATTGATATTATTTTACAGTTTTATCCCATGTTGCAGCCAAAATTATTGGGAGGCTTATGGAGTTACTTGGATTTAGTTTACTTATACTGTATTCCCCTGCATTGAGTCATCTTCAAATTTCCATATTATTTATTGTTACCTTTTTATTTCGGAGGATATGTGTTAGGTTGTATGGCACAATATAACATGTATAATGCATATACATTATGTGTAGAATTTTTAGGGCAAAATAATGTCTAGTCCATTGGGAACAATCAATTTAGTAGCTATTCACAAAAGTATTCTCTTAAAAAATTGATTGGGAATGATTAAATTAACTCCTAGGAATACTAAAAATGCATCTATTTGTTGCAAACACTAAATTTCCCCCCTTTTTTGCATTTTGTTGGGTACATGTGATTGAAATGGATGTCCTCTCATATGCCTTTCATCTTCCTGATTGTGCATTGAACTAATCGAAGCTTCATTTATTTCTTGCACTGAAAACTGATGTGTGCAACAGCATTGTATGGCTGGATATGACTCCCTTGGAGTGATTTCCCCTTTCACTGTCCACCATCATGTTCATCTGCAACCGCCCTATCATGACAGCCATTAGAAATGGTCCACCACAACAAAGACACACCCGCCACTGCCCAGCCCCAAGTACCTCCTTGTCATAAGCCCAGGCTACGTTGCATGCACTGTCAAGAAAAACCTCATGTGACTTGTTGATTGACACTCCTCCGTCTACATGGATCCCCTCAATGTCTCTCTCTGCACCTTGCTGCCAGCTCCCTTGACATATTCATCATGCAACAAATCTTCTGCCATTCTTTCTCCCCATTGCTTTCAAATCTCAGTTAGTGAGTAATTTTTTTGAGATTTTGCACTTACCTTTGCAGAGATCCCCTGACTGGGAAAGGAGAGGAAAATCTTGTCGGTTGCAATAATGCATTCACCTAGGATGCAAAAAATGCACAACAGCGGTGACTTGGATGAAATGAGTTTTGATAGAAAACTCTGTTGCTTTGAGTTATTCTTTCTTTCTTGCAATTGATACGGGCATGGGAGAAAGAGGATGAGCCCAGAAAGGTCCCCTCACACTCTTCCCTCTATCTATTTGACTCCCTTTGATTGCTGAGGGTGGAGACTATTTGTTTTCTATTATTGAAAGACAAGGTTGTCTTATTTCAGTTGGGCAACCATCCTCTTTCTTGATTTTTTATGTAATCTATAGCAATTGTCAGTGGGAAAGACATGGGAATGCTTTACAATGCAGCTTTTTAGTTTTTACTGCCCAGCATGTCTCAATGACCCTCAGTAGCAAAGTTTTGAAATTTCAAATGCGTCTCTTGCCTTTAAGTGAATTGAGCTGGTGGAATCTCCCCTCTTTGCCCAGAGGATTTGCCCTTTGGTTGAGGGAAAGTGTATGTGAATGCACTCTCAACTCTCATTGTGGCAGCAGTGGGGATATCTAAGCCAAAAAACCAAACAGCTCCGCAATTATCATGACACTGCTACCAAAAAAGTTGTTATGGTTATAGTTGTGTTGGCCCAACTATAACTGTAGGTATAGGTGACTATAGTTGAGATATAGGATTGAAATCACAACTATAGGTTGTCCAACTATAACTACAAATACAGGCAAAAAAGATTATGTTGCCAACAATGGCAAGTATCAATTCCCTTGTAGGTGACTGATTTATACAATAATTGTGGGAACAATACAGAGACTTTTATCACAAGAAATGGTATTATGGCTTTTTCATTATATTTAACTGTGATATTTAGAGAAGGTACTAGGTTTACATTCAATTTCTAGAAGGGTCATTTTGTGGGATAAAATTGTCACATCTCAGCTTTGCCTCATCAACTGCATCAGTTCCACATCAATTTCTGTCCTCACCATGATTGAGGATAATTCCCAGGCAAAATATCGATGAGTATGTTGTGGGAGCAAAAATTATTACCAAAGCAATCAAAATCATTGCTGAAACTAGCAAAGTAATCCCACTTGAACCAAATCGTCCCAACCCAGACAAGAGCAAAATCATCCTGAAATTCCAAACCGTACATGAGCAAGATAAATCTGGACACAAGCCAAGTCATCCCCGATGCATTCAAAGTCGTTCCCGATGGTATGAAATAATTTGATTTTGCTCACATTGGGGATCATTTTGATCGCATGGGGTATGATTGTGCTCATCAGGTATGATTTGATCACATCAGATATCATTTTGCTTGCATCAGGTATGATTTTGCTTGCAGCGGGGAAAATTTTGCTTGCCTCAGGTGTGATTTGACCACATCCGTATGACTTTGATCGCATTGGATACAATTTGCTTGCATTGGGTTTAATTTTTCCACATCATGGATGATTTTGCTTGCATTGGGTATGATTTTGCCCACATCGGATATCATTGTGCTTGCATAGGGTATGACTTTGATTGCATCAGATGTTATTTTGCTTGCATCGGGGACGATTTTACTTGCATCAGGGATGATTTTGCTGGCATCAGGGATAAAAAATCTAGCATTGGATTGGTTTTGATTGCATAGGAATTGATTTTGCTTGCATTGGTGATGAATTTTCTAGCATCAGACTGGTTTTGCTTGCATAGGAAATGATTTTGCTTGCACCTGCGATGAGTTTGCTCACATGGAGGGTGAGTTTGCATACATGGGGGTTGCATCAGGATCATTTTAATTGCATCATGGTCATCATATCAGGAAT
>JALLPD010000512.1:0-15629 GCA_036940065.1 Cyclotella cf. meneghiniana
TGCTACTCTGAAATACCCCTAAATTCTCTTAAAAACCTGTGAAATACCCCTAAAACATGAAAAACCTATAAGATAACCTTTCTGGCCCATGAAATAATCAGTAAGACAATTTTCACCACTTATTAGGCACCTCCTGGTGGAATTTTTAAGCCAAACTTAAAACATACGCTCATGAAACATATTCCTACATGATCACAAAGAGTCATAAGAATCAGAGAGGAAAAGTTTTTTTACACTTTTTTCAGTGCACTCCCTACTACTAAGGGGGTGTTACCAAAAAATTGTGGAGGTTCTCCATCAGAGCTATCATAACATGGCATATCATGTATTCACAATAGATGATGGCCAGTAATGCACACCCTCCCCATGGCTCAACAATATAACATCTGATGATTAGAAATTTACAGGTTACTATCTTAATGTCTCAAGGATGCATGTTGGACAGACAGCCCTTTCTTCCTTACCTTGAAATGCATTATGGGCAATCTAAGTTTTTATAACTACATTTATTTCTCATAACACCACTTTGTGCACATACGTGAAAGTGCTTGTGTAACCACAAAAATCATTGAGATACTTACGGATAAACCAAAATAATTTCGAGGCAAATTTTTTGTACAAACTGTTTATGTAAGCAGGTAAGTCTGATCATGCCTGTTTTTGCAACAGTGAAAAGATCAACGGCCATGATCGAGGTTGAGGGAACTGGTTACAAGTAAAAGTAAAAATTGACATAATGCTAAGCTTATTAAATGTAATATTATATGTAATTGCAATTAAATATGTGGGACAAATATCACATTAGAAAATAGTCTTATATCTTGAATCAAGCTTACCCTTGGAAATAGTGCTATGTATAGCACTATTCCTGAGGGATAGGACTATTCCTGAGGGATAGCACTTTTCCTGAGGGATAGGACTATTCCCAAGGGAGAGCACTATTACCAAGAGCTATGTGCACATGTAGTATTCCTATGTAGACATGCTTCTTCTAACCAAGAAATAACATTATTCCCAAGCAATAGCACTATTTCTGAGAGATAGCAATATTCATTAGAGATAGCACTATTCCTGAAGTTTGGAAATAGTCTTATTTAAAAATAGTCTTATTAATCATCTTATTTTTTTATGAAAATTATATTTGTATCTATTATAAGTACAATGCATTACATTGTTAGCTTCTGCATATAAAATTACACAATAACTACCTATTTTAACAATAGACCATTTCCCTCAACCTGATTGCCAACCAAAGGTCGGCAACTCAGATGATCTACATTCCGCCCATGTACAAGTCAGAATTCACTTTGATGCACTTTATGTCAGATATCTTTGGCCACTGGTGCTGCCTCAATATTCACCCCCTGAGTCCCGCCCAACATTGCACGATACTACCAATACTGTACAGAAAACTTGATAGCAAACAATTCTTTGTTTGAAGAACAGACAACAACGTATTACTTTAACAACAATTTGCATTGTAAACTAATTTGTTTAGGTCTTGACAAGCGTCTTGCAGAAGAAAGGGATAACGATATGATCGCGGTTCCTTGTAACACTAAAGCTTGGTTGGAACAAATTTATAACATGTGCTAAATCCTGTATACTCAAAGGCTTTAATTTCCCCTTCTCCGGTGAAAAGATCATAAACTTGGACATTTGAATAGTCATCGAGAGTGGGCAATTGATTGTTCTGGTACCAGCAGAAGCAATAGGAGGCGAAGTATGTTGAAAACCCATGAAATCCACTGTTTCGAACACATATGACACTACATGTGCTGACTGATGCTGATGCAGAATACCTGACATAGTCGTAAAACTCATACTTGTGATCTTTACACCAGCCATTACCCAAAAACGTAAAATTTCCAACCTGTGTTAGGATAGAATCATTGTTAGGAATTATTGTCAATTAAATGCATTGATGTGGAATATTGTGGATTGAAACATACTATTGCAGCAGTTGACTATGTAGAAAAGGTCATGTAGCAACATTTAATGGTAAAAAAATGTCAGAAATCAGGATTGAATTTTAGATATAACACCAACATTACTCACCGAAGAAGTCGGTTTCTGTGTTGGTAGTGCAGTAGGTTTGGATGTGGGTGGAGGAGTGGGTGGCTCAGTCGGCATGAGTGTTGGTGTCTCTGTATTGATAACCATTTCAAAAAACTTGTAACAATCACTGTCTGCTTCATTCAAGGTAAGAGAAACAGCACCTGTTCCAAAATAACTGGAACTGTATCCGTGTATATCTGACGGCTGAGGATCTGGAATGGAGTTGTTATCGTACCAACAGTAGCAGTAATATGAACTGTACGTGGATATTCCAGTCAAGCCAGAGAAGTGTTGAATGCATCTGTCTTGGCAGACTTGTGGAGTAACACCTTCCATGTAAAATCTTAAGTAGTCATACATTCGTCCAGCAGAATCTCTGCACCATCCATTACCAAAGAACTCATAGTATCCCGCCTTAATTTTTACAATGAGGATAAGAGACATGAATAGGGTCACAAAACAAGAAGTCACATGAAACACAACTCAAGCTATTTAATCTCATCACATACCGGTTCGAGCTCATACTGCGGCAGAACTATCTTCTTGATTGGATCAAAATTTAGACTCAGCTTGTTGACACCTGAAGTGTCACCAACATTTTTGTAATCAAAGGCAACTCCTCGGTCATCAATCAAGGATACAACTGCATTTGAAAATCGACTTTGGCATGATAGGCAGTCTTGGCGATTAAAAACTACCACCTGTTTCACATTCACTAGTGCTGTGCCCAAGTCGACCTCCCACCAGGCGCCATTTTCAATATCAGTCATGAACATGTTTGGACCTGTGGTGATACCATCAACTGCTTCTCCTGGATTAGGATGATATGTTGCATCTGCAGCTGTACCGTAAATGCTAGACATGGCAGCAGGCTTGTTCAGAGCCCTGTTCTCTCCTGCTTCATCAAAGACCTGAATCTCTGTCAAATGCAAATAGTTTGTTGTAGTCAATTGCACCTTAACCTTCCTTGTTTGATAAGTACCAATGGAAATGGGAGAGAAAGGGAAACTACGAGGCGTGGGGGAGGTTTCAACTTGTACAACTCCAGCATCTCTCGAGTCAAATACACGGCCTTTGTTATCAATGAGAGAAAGCAGTAATCCATTTGCTCGAGATTGACATGTGCTATTACAGTCCAGGTTACGGTTGTAGACAACAATTTCCTTGACCTCAACCAACTCTTCACCTAGATCAACCTCCCACCAGGGATTCAGCTCAATGTTTGTGTGAAACATGTTATCTACAATGATGCCATCGTTGCCATCTCCTGGGTAAGGGAAATAGTTTTCATCAAAAACACTTGACATTCTAGCTGGCATGTTCAAGGCTGCATTATTGCCAAATTCGTCAAATACTTGAACTTCAGCCAGATGCAAATAATTAGTTCCAGGCAGATGTACCTTCACTCTTCGAGTCTTGATTCGTCCAACATCATAACAATTAGAAGTACGAAGTCCAATCTCACAGTTGGTTGCCTGGTCACATTGTTCTGCAGTAATAGTTTCACTTGAACATTCTCTGAGAAGATCAACATGGGAAATTTGAAGGGATACTAGTCGATTTGGATTTTTGTTGTCATGAGATGTTACTGCAACACCGAGATAGTACCCATTAGAGTTGATTCCAGACAATGATAGCTGCTTTCCGTAAGGAACCCAATATGATGATGTTATTTCTTTGTAGAAGGCAGTCATGACAAGATCAACTTTTGTCACTCTCAACCAGATGCTCGCAGGGTTAACTGTTTTTACTCCTGCACTTTCAGTGAGACACCCAGAGCATCTCCTAAGTTGGTTTGCAACACCATTGTTCCCCGTCAATAAAGAAGAATAATGGGGTGAATCATTTGCCAATGAGCTACGAAACATGATCTGTCCAGGAACAGAAAAAAATTGAGACTTCAGTGTAATGTTGGCAAGGAAGCTTCTCAACAAATAATCTTACCCCCCCTTTAGCCCACTCATCCATATTCTTGGAAAAGTTTTCAATAAGAATAGAAAAGTCTGCATCGCCAGAAGTTTCAACATACATGTAATGGAACCCATCAACACTGCCCCATATATCAGATCCTGAAGCTTTGAGGTTGTAAAGTCCATCACTTGTCTGAAAGCTCTCACCCCTGTACTTACAGTAACCAATGTCAGCAGATCTGAATACTAATCCCATTGGTGACACAGGTGCTCTTGTTGGTGCTGCAGTCTCAGTAGTTGGTGCAGAGGAAATCGAGGGAGCCATAGATGGTGATGCTGATGGAGCTTCTGTTCTTGGAACAGCGCCCTTGACAACACGTCTTGAGGCTTTCTTCTTGGCAATATCCATGATGCTCTTGACTTTCTTGGGGCTTGCGACCTCAGGTGGCACAGAAGCATCAAAGTTTAGCTTTGCCACACCTGATACTGAATATAATTGTGCTCCATCAGCAAGTCTTCGCCCTCCCGAGATAGGTACGACTACTTGCTCTGAAATATAGCACCTAGCGTCTGTACTGTCAATGCCTAACTGGGTTGCAGTAGTCAAAGTTGCAAGTTTACACAAGGCCTTTTGCTCTTCCCCTGTTAACAGTCTTGGCTCAGTTATTTCCAAGCTTGTACTCCTATTAAGAGGGAAAAAAATATTCAGATCTGACATGATTGATGTGTTCCATCCAGAACAACTCAGAAAATCTTACGAATCTATGACAGGGCCTCCACACCCTGTAATAGCATTAGTTCCACTGACAAACATGTCTGAATCTGCAAAAAGTGTGCAACCGAAGTTTTGATTATTCGGCAGCACGTAGTCTATGTCGGCCTGATTCCCTATCCCAAACCATTGAGTTATTCCATACCACAGAGAATCCCAAGAGCGTGTGGGAATGAGGCGCCCCCTGCCAATGTTAGTAGAATCAGATTCATCAAAACTTCTAGGGAATTCACCAAGAATCTTTCCACCAGCAACATCCCCCCCAAACATGAAGTAGTTGCCCCCCCATGCATGATCGGTCCCTTCATTTGAATTGGCTGAAATTGTGCGTCCAAACTCACTACCTTGTACAACAGTAACACTATTCTCAATACCTTGAGCCTTGATCTCTGCCCAGAAATTGGCAACAGCTTGGTTGAGAGCGGGCAGTCTGTCCTTCAGTATGTTTGCCATATCCGAATGTGTGTCGAAGCCTCCCATCTGTACGAAAAAGACATCACGGTTTATCCCATTGCCGCGATTCTCTCTTGCTGCAATCAGCTGTGCAACAAGCTTGAGCTGTTGGTTAATAGCATCAATGTCAGGGCCTGTGTGTGAGAATGCAGTCTGAAGCTTAACCCCACGCATCGTGTTAACTAACTTGTCTGTCTTGTCCCAAACATCGATAAAACGCTGAGACCAAAGATTGGCCATAATTCCTGAGTTGTCACTGGTTTTTCCATTAAGTTGTTCCATAAAGAGACGCAGTTCCTGACCTGTCCTGCCATTGAGGAACTGTCGCTCAAATATTTTTGGCAATCCGTCAGCATTCATTGCATCCGCATATCGACCCAGTGATGGATCTCCGTCAACCATTGGTGCTTGGACATTAACGGAAGTGGCTGATACTGCATGTCCTTGACCTTCGAGAACATCACACATGCGACCGAGGACACCTGGTCCGGCCCCCTCTCTGAATGCATCAACATATTGGGCCTCCCTCTTCATTGTATGGTGAGAGAACAAGTCTGTTCTAGTTTCTGTTAACCAGTTCGCTTTCGTGACGGGCTTGTGAAGGTGCTGTGAGAACAAGAGAAGGAAAAATCAAGATCAGTAAATTAGAGTCAAGACTTAATGAAACCTCACTGTCAGCTCATAGTCACTTACACCCATGTTTGCAAGGAAAATGCCTTTTCCTTCGTCATATATTTGCTTATAGGCAGACATGAGCTTATTGACACCGAATGTTTCGCAGCCATTGATCCCTGTAGATGTCCCATCTATAGGGAGCATTTCGCTAATGGCAAGACCAACACCTTCAGAGCCACCTCTGGCTTGGATGTAGTTGTCATACAAGTAGCAGCCTGAATCATTGTGTGGAGTAAGAAGGTTGAAACTGTCTAATCCACCTGAGAGGTAGATGTAGACTATGGCCTTGTAAGAGGCAGATGACTTGTTGGCTGGGGGTGTCACAGAACGTTTAGATCCTGTCATTTTAACTTCGAAAAGGGTACACAAAAGCAGTGCACGGCATTAGCCTAACAGAATTTTGAATTGGTTGAAGACCAGTCCACAAAACTTACCAGTGTTACTGGTGTGAAATTCAGGCGATGCAGCTATTAATCCCATGAGTACTCTGTCTGCTGTCTCCACATCATGTGCTTCAACAAAGTATTGATATGCATTGGCCAAAACCTGTCGATTCTCTGCACCAAGCCTTCCGCCTGTCATGATATTATCAAGATCATCAATCTTATTCAAAATGTCTGTCCCGTTGACTTGATAGGTTACATGACCAACAGATGATGAATAATCTCCCACGTCTCGTTTAGTTGACATAAACGGGCCAAAACCACCTATTCATCAGGTTGTGATGGCAGAGAGAGGATTTAGAAAAGACAGGAGTTGATCTAGGTTTAATCGATGACAGTGAGGAACTCACCATCAGCATTAGAAAGACCAAAGTTAAAGAGGGAGAAGAATCCATTTGTGATACCGACCACAGAACTCATCGACAAAAGCTGGGATTCAGGAGACACCATATCTAGAGCTGAAAATATGCCCGGAGGTGAATAATCTGAAGAGAAAAATGAAAACTGATCAGGAGGCTCAAAAACCATTTGTCCAATCTTCCATGGAATATCCTTGAGGAGGCCATAACTTCGCGGCGGCGTTGTTCCATAGTAAAAATCAGCAAGCGCAGAGCTTAATAAACACATGGAAAATATTATGTTACAACTCACGCAAGTTTCACCTCAGGTCTTCGAGTGAATGATAAAGACCTCAATGCTTGGACAACCTTGAGAAGAGGCTCTCTAACATTGCCGCTGATAGGGTCGTCATCGATAACAACATTCAGTGCTTCGGGATCAAGAGTAATTGCAGCAGCAACTGCAGCAAGATTACCAAACCTGGTATGGCAAAAATAAAGAAACAATTTAATCTTGATCAACCGTGAAGAGGTATTGCTAACATATTGCTCACTACTCACGTGCCATCTCCAAATGTCACACCTCTTTTAGAGAAGACACCTTGTTTGAAAGCTTGTGTCACTCTGAAAGCATAGCCAGGGGAAGGATTAGATACGCCGAAGTATTGAATCAACTTCTTGCTAACAAAAGTTGGGGTGTTGGGGTGTCTCATGAGGAAGTAAAGGAATGCCTCAATTTCATCTGCCAATAAGAAAAGAGCAAGGTAAGTTTTAATAATGCAG
Organism: Cyclotella cf. meneghiniana; assembly: GCA_036940065.1. NCBI lineage: Eukaryota > Bacillariophyta > Thalassiosirophyceae > Thalassiosirales > Thalassiosiraceae > Cyclotella > Cyclotella cf. meneghiniana. The sequence goes on from JALLPD010000512.1 coordinate 7,433, forward strand.
TGGATGAAATTGAAAATTGACATTGGACACGAAGCTCACATTCTGCATCGAGTTCATCAACTTTAGGGAGGTTAATAAAGGCGGGAGGGTTCCTCAGTGTGTACGAATTTCCAATCGTGACATTTACAAGTGAGTTCTTCAGGTACAGTGTTTTGCCAAATTCATCTGTGACTTTGAAAACAGTTAAGGCGTCCCCAATAACACTGGGAGAAAAAGCATCAACTTCTGAATTTGATTCAACTAGACTGTAGGGGGCAGAAGAGTCAGAGTATATTGAAGGGTTGAATCCGCCAATATGGAGATTTGACAATATCTCATTTCTTGTAGGTAGAGAATTGTACATGGCACTTTCAGACACAGTCACTGGACAGAGACAGGAACCGTCATCCAAGGTTGAGCAAGCTCCATTATCACACGAGTTGTCATCCTTGGAAGGATAGAGGAAGTCAAGTGTGTACATGTCTTGAGGCCACGGGAGAGTGATCCAGGTCACAGAACTATCAAGGCTAACAAATGGAACAACATTCTCATTTTGAACAGCAGTATTTTTGACAGGATCATTAATGATAGCTACCAAGCCATCATTTCGGATCTTAACATACTGCGTACACAGAGCGCCTGTCCAGAAAAAGGTGTTTCTGCTTGGAAATACAAAGTTATAAGGAAGTTTTTTCATGACCTATAAAGAGATGACATCATGCAAAAAGACGTAAACAATTTTAACTAAATGGCTAGTAAAGCACAGGATGTTGAACCTACCAGCGGTTTCTCAGCAATCAGTTTCTTGGGATCGCAAACAGACATTCCATCTGCGAGACATTGCTCTTCATTCGTGGTTGCTGTCACTCGTTCGCCGTGATACTCGAACTTGTAATTGTACGTCGCAACATTGTTCCCATCAGCATCACAGCAGGATCGTGCTGCAGCTGTCGTTTTGGGATGAGCACACATTGTGTGAGTCTGTGACACACAGAAATAAGAAGTGAGCCTTGGTGAGACACGAGTAAACAAAGTAAGACAAGGACCAGATGTTAACTCACATATTGGCTGCCAACATTTGATACTTGGCGAAATCCAGTGACAACTTTCTTTGCATCTCTGTAAAAAAACATGTGAACACAAGGCTGGCGAATGTACTCATAGAATACTCCGGGTGCTACCTGAACTGTTATCAGTGTATCAACACGGCACTCCTTTCCTTCACAAGGAAGATTTTCATCGATATAGACTGTATTTGAGTACTTGCAGACTCCTTTGTCGTCTGAATTGCAAAGCTTCTTGTACAAACTGGATGTCGGTGATAAAACAAATCGCTTGATACTTTCATCAGCATCCATAGATTCTGAGAAACTCTGGACACTTGGCACACTTGTTCCACCTCTCAGATGATACTGCGCACCAATCTTCAGGAAATGATGACGAGGTAAGTCACTGCACAGCGGGTATCTATCTCCAATCCAACCACCCAGAGTAAACTTAGGAAGAAAGTCATGCTTGTCGATATCAATTCTCATGGGATCTTGCCTTGACTTGTTGGCCCTGAAGAGCTCTTCAACATTGCCACGTCGAGCTTTGATATATTTAGATGTACAGCAAAAACAACCTTTCAGATCACACATCACGTGACTACACAACAAACAGGTGGCTAACCTACCAGTGTATTCAAATCCTGACCAGATTCTGGCGTTTGACAAAATGTCTCTGTTGGTGTATGTTTGGATTACCCTTCCAAAACTATCGTGGACCTCAGTGCCATCATCATTCAAAAAGTGTAAACCTGGTGGGATGTTTGGGGAGAAGTGTGATAATTCCTTGATGAGAACGGGGAAGAGAAAGAATCAATTGGAATTGTAACTACCAATGATATCCTTGCTAACACTTGCCGATTGAGTAGAGTTGCATGATCTCACGGGCTGTGAAATATACAATAAACAAGGCAGAATCATGTGCGTGCGCTTCCATATAACGGTTGAGAGCATCGTTGTCACCATGGTACTAACCATAATTTTCATCAGGATACCTATCAATGAGAAGGATGTGAAAAGATTAGTATGGATCATTGCATTATGGAAACAGACAATTCTTAAAATACTTACACTAAAGCCCCTCCTTTGTCATGACGCCATCTTGCTGACGTAGACATGACGAAACCAAACTGTTCGCCCATCTTCGGGTTGTATGACATCTCTTTCAGAACATCTAAGTTAAATGAGACAGAAGTTTTGTTAAAAAGACTAGTGTGGACGACTCCCTAACTTCAAAAAGGAACAACTAAGCTCACCGTAATAATTGCCAAAGCAATTTCTTTGGAAAACGTCATAGGTGTAGAGGTTGCTAAACAAATAAAACAAGATTCCAAAAGATAATCCAACTAAAAATCAGAACGACATATTTTAGAAGTGGGGCGCCGTAGATCCATAAAAACTAGTTACCTTTCCGTGTTGTCAGGGGCCGTTGTCGTGCCAACATTGACCAGCTCGTAAAGTGCCCATGCCATTCTGCCACATAGCTGGTCTTCTGCTTCTAGGGCGTTAATTGTCCAGACAGTTTGCTTCTGCGCAAAGTAGTCACCGTAACTCTTTTGACATCCAACACAATCTAAATCAGCATGCAATGTGTCAAAACTAGGCAGAGAGTGTGTGTGAGTTCCAAGTGGGTGAGTTGAATAAAGTGGCGTACACTGGACAAGCTTACTAGTCATCAAGAGTAGGGTCTGGTACGACTTCATTTGGGGAACCACAAACGATACTGAAACAAAGATAAAAGAAAAGTGGACTTCCTTGTTAAGGGCAACTTGACATGGTTAAGTGGAAATAGAATGGGTTTCATAAACTTACACGCCTCCTCCGCGGTTTTTTTTAATGATGTTGTTTAGATTGATCTCTCCGAGTCCTGCAACAGCTGTTAGCACTCCTGGGTCCGTGTTTATGCCAACAAGAGACGCAAAGTCATCAACAATCATCATGTCCCCATAGCGCGCAATAGGTGCCAGCTGAAATTGGTTCTCCTTGAGCGCTTCAAAGTATGACATTGGATGGTTATTCGGGTATTCTAGGATTCCACTGTTAGCAAATCTGGTAATGGATGTATCAGGAGGATTCGAAGTTGGATGTTCGGTGACGTAGTACGTGAAGTCAAAGATGCTCCTGAGGGTAACAACAGAGAATAGACCAGCAAAAATTAGAAACATCATATGTGGAACATTGCACTAATTTGCAAAAGACGCTCATACATATGATCAGGGTGAACATTCTCCCAGCAACCCTCATCCTTCGTCATGACGAGCATTCCGTATTCCATGAAGTCCACAGCATCACAGCCATCGTCGCCAATGCTGTTCCAAAGATAAATATCTCTTAGGTAAGGATTCTGATCATTGCTAGACTGAATGGCATTTGCCAATGCCATAGATGACGATGCTTCTAGACTGTTGGTACAACTTGATTCGTCAAGGTCTGCTCTCGGAATCCACCTTGACCTTGGGTTACCCTCCAGGCATGGGAGAGGATATGACCCATTAGTGTTCGAACTGTCATAGCGAAGATTAGACACAGCGAAGACAAATCTTTCGCTGTTAACCGCGGAAATGTTGGCTGTTGAATTCGCAACTTGGTAACTCGCAAGGGTGGCATTATGGAGAGCTGCCAGTGTGTCATTGTCAAATGTAAGGGTAAGTTGCGCATTAACAAAAGTATGACGTTGCATCTCGTTAAGATAATTTGGTCGTTCGACGACACATGCAGTCGGTTCATAACTGAGAACACAGTGGTCTGTGATATTAGAAAGAATGACGCAAGATTAGAAATCCTATCACCTGTTCATTACGAGTTCGCACTAGTATTGTTCGAGAACAGCCTACCTCTGTTGATAAAGTTTGGATGCTCGTTTGCACAAAGAACAATATTCTGATCGTTTGCCACAAAGTAGTCACCAGTCCCTTCTCTCTGGGAGGGCACGAAGCCATTCTTCGCACGCAGCGTTGATCTCAGCACTGTGCTTCCGCCACCATCCACCAAAGGGTTTTCCAGTGTATTCTCGCGAAGGATTAGACGAGGATCGTACATTGCATAAGATCCGTCAGGCAACAATGCAAAGACGTTTTCATCCGGGTTAAACCTGGTTGGAACAGCATCAGGATTGGCTGCATTAGCACCGCGGTAGTCATTGTCATATGGTGAAGGAAAGGTGTCACAGACTTCGTCTTGGACATCAGATTTAAGGAGGAGATCTCCACCGTAGGTTTGGCCGACGTTAATAGTTTCAATGCTTGTGGCATTGGGGTCTGATAAATCAAGAATGAACAGTTCCGTGTAGTTGATATAGCGAGGATCCAAATCAACCTGAGCGCGATAAACGAAAAAGAGTGAAAATGTGAGCAACAGACAGATTGCTGAATCGCACTATGACAGAACTGTTCCACTAAGGAAGCTCACAGTTGGGTTTCCCCCACGAATGCGTGTACACTGATTATCTATGACAAAACTCAACCCCTTCGAGGAGTCACTCAACCTGCCCTCTACCTCTTCAACTTCACACAACACGTACTCAACGCTTCCATCCATGGGTAAGACTTCTCCTGTTTCATCTATCTGAAATGGACGCTTCAACACAGTGCGGATAAGTCCAGCATAGCGAACGATGTAAGCAACATCTTGCACATTCAACGTCGAAGGTGCAAAAGAGGGTACAAGACTGACAGACGGAGGGACAGATGACTCCTTGAGGTCATGAAAGTTGGCAATGCGAAGCGATGCAGAGGTGGACAAGCCCGTGGTGGTGACTTGGAACAGAATGAAATCTAACTTGCCATCCCATTTGGTGTAGTTACCATACATTTCAAAGTCATCGGCAATAATGTGCTGCCACGAGTCTCGGCCGGGCTGGAGTGTCTTAGTGACGGGGCGTTCATATAAGTTGCAGATGGGATTTTTACACGGTCCATACATTTGGTCGTTGTTTTGGAATCTCATTCGGAGAATGATTTTGAGTGTAACGGGTCTATTTGAGTTGAGTAGTCGCGCCCAGAAACCAAACCGGTAGAATTCACCTGGAGTGGCGGAGAAAGAGATTTCTTGACGTAACACCTGGCCTTTCTTAAGAGACATGACGTTCTGACCCAGTTCGTTGTCATAGTCGATAGTGCCACTGGTTGTTGCAATGGGATGGTAAAAGATGAAGCGAAGTTGATTTGTTACATGATCATTTGAAAAGTCGATGCCCGAAAACATCATTCTATAGAGGAAAAATAGAATTGATGTTTCACTCACCTGCTCGATGCCATTTTCCACATCTTGTGACTTGAAACAAAACTCGGGTTCCTTAGAAAGGCGACCTGCTTCTCGTCAGCCGTCAAACTTGGCACTCTTTCGATTGAGACATCGTCCAAGATGTAGCTGGCAGCTGAGCTAGCCAAGTTGAATCGCAACTGGTAGTGGTTGCAGAGCCTTGGGTGTAAGACTTCACGTTCAAACGTCCAATCATCACCAACAGTATGAATGGCCACAATGCGCTTCCACTTGTTAGGGTTGTCAATCAAAGTTCGACTGATGACATGAGAATCATCAAGAGGTCTCGCCCAGCGGTTCGACTTGCGTGGGTGATAATGCGCCGTAAACATCTGAAATATCTGGGACGGTTGCGACGTCTTGACCATGAGCGAGATCTTGATTGTATCCCCGGGTTGCAACTCGGAAGCCATTCTGTTGACGGGACAGTTGGCGCCAATCATACGAAAGACAGAGCACTGTCCACCAGTAACATTGTAAGCATACGAGCCGGAATAGATGTCGTCAGCGTTTGCTGTGGCGATGTCGAGAAGGTTGGTTTCGCATGAACTGGGCCAGGCACCTCTGATAGGATCCTGATGAAAGAGACAATGAACAAGAAAGTGCGATGAGCGACTGTAACTGATGAGAAACAGTGTCAATCGTGTGTCGAAAATCAAACTTACGGTGCTATTCGACTCCTTTTTGTCGGCGTATGTTTGTGGTGTGTGGCGGAAATCGTTTTGTCACGAAGAGTTCGATAAGCCGTAAATCACAAAATGTGTTTCATTATACATTAAGTCACTGAACAAACTCACGGTTCCATTGATAGGGGCAGTCTCAAAATCACCGTAACCCAAAATGTTCGTGCCGGTAGGAGCACTGGAGAGTGTGGGGCTAATGGTTGGGGAAAGAACTGGACTCATACTTGAAGAATTCACAGGAAGAGGAGTGGGGGCCGAAACTGGCGCAGGAGTAGGGTCGCGTAAGTCGACGGTTTCGACGGTGACTGTGTGAGGCTGAAAAAGATTTGACATTAGAGAAATATAAGAGAATCAACATAAACGAAACAAAAAAGAAAATAGAAACAACATGTGGATCTCACCTTTTGACTGTGAGTGGTTACGCCCTCATCGCCCCACCTCAAATACCTAGCGTTTTGAACATCATAATTGGTGAAGACGAACTTTCTCCACCTCGAATTCTTCTCACACGGCGCCGGCCCACTCTCCCCAATCCTGTACACTTCAAATGCTCTGGCATTCACGCGCTGACGCCAGTACTTGCGAAGACTTGAGAAGGTACCCGAAGCAAAAGTGGACGGATCCATTTGACTCTCAACCCACTCCGTCTGAAGCTGTTCCATGGCTTGAGAGGAATTTAGTCCCCCGCTCATGATGACGGCATGGGCTGACTCCAACGCATCGAGGTCTTGAGGGCGGGGCCCAAAGGTGGTCATGTGAAGGAAGCGGGCGATCTCCTTCCTGACCGTCAAGGAACGCTGGTAGTAGGTCAAATAGTAGGGTGCAAAGATTTGTTGGTCGGTGTAATCCGGCAGAATCTTCCTAGTCCAGGGCAAGGTAACCTGACAAAGGTATTCGCCTTGGCTGAACTCGCTTCCGGAGTTGGAGGCCACACCACAGAGATAGTCGAGCTCTCGTGCGGGCTTGCCAGGCGGCTTGGTCCAGTCCGCGTTGGACACGGTGGCCACGCTCCGGCCTAGGGGGTAGTAGTGGCCCTCGCCCTTTGCCTGTGCGGTGGCGTCCAAGCTCCAGCGAGACAGGATGCACATTCGGCCGTCATCGCCAGCTTCGAGGGGGGTTAACAAAATTGTCTTGTCGCCGTTGGCCGTAGAGATCGAAGTTAGGCGAACGGGCGTGCCGGGGTTGTCGATGGCACCAGATGAAGAGCACGAGAATTTGGGGGCATTCACGGGGAATTCGATCGGCGTGGCATCTTGAGCAGCGACTAATGAGACGAGCCAAAGTAGGACCACAGCTACGGAGCGGCGGCGATGGCCCACGAAGCCGAAGAGGGGGGTCATCATGGTTATCTCTGCTTCGTTGATGCCTGACTTGACACTGGTGAAATAATGCTGATCGGTGGCGCACGATAACAAGTTTACGAATGTTGTTGTTTAGGTTGTAGGTTCTGGTTTGTCTGTGGATCTGCAAACTAAAATTATAATGAAGTAGGTTGAAAATGCCCTTCAATCGGTTTTGAGTATTGAGGCCAGACTGTGTCCATGCCGTGTGTGAAAGAATGTGAAGTGAAATATGGTATTGTACCTAGAGAAACAGATTTTAACAAGGTGGGTTAAAGAAGAGATCACCATAAAACATGCGGCACCTCCAACATAATATTTTTGGACGATAAGATAATTTTATTACCTTGTCATTCACGTGTCAACATGGGATCCCGATTGTGAATGACCAAAACGTTTCCCCGAAGATACCTCCGAGAACTGCAACTAGCTAAAGATGCTCCGAAAATGACTTGCAATGACAACATGCGAGAATGAAAATCGGAGTTTATTTGTGGCTCTCTGTATTCCCATTTTGTCGTCCCGAGACCAATCGTCACTCGGTTCAACTTGAAGACGTAAAATACCCTTCATTCTTGGGAACATTGTGAATAATCCCGATCGATTGTGTGGCAGAGGTGTGTGCTAAATACTTGAGCCGCCCTCTCTGTATGGTGGTACCCTCTCTTGCCGGCTGGTGTTCGCGGCCCAACAGGACATTTTTGAATTTTTTGTTCACGATAAAAGAGGATCTCATATTGGGATCGAACGTTCGTGACGTATTCGTATATTACGTCCTACGCTCAACCAAAAAAACGACGAGGATTTCTACCATGATCTTAAATCTATCGGTACCTCTAGGTACAAATAGGCTGAAATCAGCCTCATATTCTGACATGGTCATTTATAA
>JALLPD010000514.1:0-15608 GCA_036940065.1 Cyclotella cf. meneghiniana
ATAAAGATTTGGTGGGAAAACTGGATTGGAAGACTGGTCAATCAGATCTGACCGGACTCAGGCTTGTAGTACAAAGTCAAGTTCAACAGGAATTGACTTTTTATGAAATATTCTGTCACGGATTCTGATTGGCCAATTGGTATTGAATGTTACAAAGTCCCAGCCTGATGATTTTGTTTAACTGGCCTAGATCCACTCCACCTTTTGGCAGGTTTGTCACATTCTGCTTATGGCTAATGATGATGCTTTCCAACACAATGTCTCAATGGCTCTCCTGCCTGTCGCGAACCTGTTTCACTTAAAAAATACAGTAGGATTATTGTTCCTGGGACACAATGAAGCCATTCCTGGGATGGATCATTGATACTGTGGGAATGATGGTGCACCATCCAGTCCATTGTGTTGATTGTCTTGCTGAGATTCTTGACAGAATCCAATCTTGTCAAAAAACAGGTGTCAAGAAATGGCACAAAGTTCTTGGCAAACTTGCATAAGTGTCTCCATGCCTTGGCAGACTTTGTTGAAAATTGCATCTCATCCCACTTGTATTGCTGAACTTATTTCATTCTCACCAGTGGCTGAAGGTCACCGTGATGCCTCGGGTGCTGGCACCTAAGATGTATGGTTTCCAAGTAAAACCTTCATTTTGCACCTTGGTAATTCTGTTCTGAAGCCTCTATTGTGGCGTTATCAATTGTGTTCCTATACTTTCAGTCAGCTGGTCACTGATTATAATCCCTAAGGCACCATTACAAACTCTGATTTGGAATTAGCAGGTGTCCTACTTCATCTGAGTGCACTGGCACAGTCCTTTGACATCATTAAGTGCACTGTTTTATCCAAAGGTGACAATCTCAGCACTAAATTTTGGGAATGATAGGGCAGTTCATCATCCACCACACCTCCTGTTTATCCCTTCTGGCTCTTTGGCATTCACCAATGCTCCCATTGATACATCCTATGTTTTGACTACAGTTCTGGGGCTTCCACCACATTGCTAATGCTTTGTCAAGGGACTTCCATCTATCATGGCCTGAGCTCATGATCTCTGTCACCTTATTTCCCACAGAACACAGGCTATAAACTCTGGATCCCATCATTGCAGGTTATTTCTGCCATGACTTCTGCATTGCTCAAGAACCAGTCCAAGCTAGAGTCACTGCTAGTTATGCTGCCCAAGCCAACACAGTCTGGCAAATCTGGTCCAAGTTTACCACTGGCTTGGACCCCAACCCTTTTCTCCATGCCTTCCAAGACAAAATTCCTGTCCTACAAGTCCTCACCCTCCAAGTTTGTAATGGACATTCCTGCTGATGGCCATCCCATTGAGGCTTGATCAGTTGAAGATTACATATGGCACATTGTGCAGACACTCCTCCACCTGGGGACAACTGACCCACACCTGATGCTGCTCCCCTATGCTGGCAGCTTGGAAAAAACACAATTCTCCACCAAATCATGCCAAGCCCATTCCTATGAGGGATGCTTATCACATTTCACATTTAGCACAGAACTCCAGCAGTTCAGAGTCTCCGCACATTACTGTTACCTACATGCTTATTATTGCTTTCTTCTTTCTCCTTCATCCTGATAAATACACTGATTCCAATACTGAGTCAAGTCTGTTCTGTTTCTGTGATGGACAACTTTTCATTGGAATCAGCTGACTCAACCTTCTCATTGAGTCTGTTTTTCTGTTCTTGAAGCACAGTTTGCCTCCCCTACATGTATGAATCAAAAGAATGGAGTAAAGGGTGAAGTCATTGGTTTGGCCTGTAGTGGGGATCATTACATTTATCTTGTGCAAGCAATTGCTTGTTGTATCATTTGCCTCACCACCCTGCCCCATCTGACACTCTTCTGACATGGCTCTTTCAGACAATCTCCCAAGTCACTTCAGCAAATATTACCCAAACAAAATGAGATGCAGTTTTCATTCTGTGACCTAAACTGGGTTTCCTACCTGCTCATGTGTTGGTATGGTGCCTTCATGCCTCAAGAGCTACTGTCATTTTATATGTGTCCATTTATGTTTGTTACTATAAACATAGTAAGGGGGGCAAAAGCATGATATCTACTCTGTCTAGACAACACCTTCAATGATGTTACAAAGTTAAAATCATTTCTCAGATCATGCTACAACCCCATCATGTATATGGTTCTTTTTACAGAAAAACCTGCAAAAAGGGACAAAATGCAGACAGACCTGTACTGCACACTTTAAGAAATCAGGCCCCGATTGCATAAGGCAAATGTACATAGGCCAGAGCACTCATAAGAGAAGTCCAGATTCCATGTGAATAGTTTTATCTTCCCCAATTTTTCATAAGATTCTAAGACACTGCTATTTTATCATGATCTGCTACAATCGCAACAACACACCATTACTTTGGGAGGTGATATCTCATTAAACCAATCATTAAGCACCACCACCTTCACAAAAAGTCTGTCCACAATAACCTTGTTGTTTTAGCACCACCACCATCCCAAAATTTTATCACGAATCACCCCACTCCATTGGAATAAACTTCCACTGTAGTCCCTAATAAAATGGCATCAGTTGGAATATCATCTAAGTTAGATCATATGCCTTGCAATAATAATATCCATGATAAGAAACACACAGGGATTGGATTTGTGTTGTTGTGATTGTGATTGTGATTGGTGTCTCCATCAATGTATTACAAAGATGTGTTCTGTGGCTGATGCTCTGAATCTTTTCCAACATGATCAAACCAAAATTACCATCACAAACCTGCAAGACTGCAAGAAATCATGGAGTTTGTTTGTGATGACAAAGTCATTGATATTACATCCATAGTGTTATATCTTGAGTATCACAATCTCTCTGGTTGCAGTCCTGCTTTCTCAATGTGTCATGAATTTGGAGAGGACTATGCCCTCTCTGTTCCATGTGAATCTAAGACCGTTGCAGTGGGATGATTCTGAGCATGGTGAACTTTGCAAGGACTGTGTCCAATCTGTCCCTACAAAAATGTCTCCAGGGTTGTTGAAATTAATTCAGACCTTCAGGCGTCTCTCACTACATACCCTGGTGACATTGCAAATACTTCAGTGTTGATGATTTTATGTCCTCTCTGTTTCATGCAAAGATGACTATAATAGTGTTACAACAAAAGCATCTCCAGGAACATCTAATGACTCATGCACTCTCAAAGTCCGGGATACCATTGGCGGCTTCTACAAATTCAGTACAAGTGATGCTGTGAACCTTGGAATTTGCTACATTTACCAATGTCACAGGTCACAGTTCTTGGTGTTGTTCATGTGCATGGATCAATCTCCGACCTGAGAATGCATCAAGATGTCGAATTGCATCCATTACCACCATATACAGTTACAACACTAATTTTCCAAAAAAATGACCAAAGATTTCTCTCAAAACAATCTTGTGTGTTTCAGAGAATGAAATATGACAAAATGGAACATTTAGGCGGTGTCGTTAAACAATAAAATATTTTCCTTCTGCCATCTATACAAGTGGTTGATGACATAAAATGACTCCTGATTTCTACAATCAGCAGACATGGGAATGTATGGGCACATCACATCCATTGCATTGGTATCCTCCAAATTTTAGGTTTCATTAATTTTGTTGGTAAAAAAATGTTTCAAATTTTACTTCATAAAATATTGCATGGGGCCTAGGCAGCAAACATATACCATGACACCATCATCTTGTTGATGGTGGCATACCATGTTCTTTCCATGATGAGAATCCATTGTGCAAAACTCAATAACATAAAAATATATCTGACAATGCCCTTATTCACATGATGTCTCCATCCAAAGGTCCCAACAATGTAGTAGTATCTTGCATGGCTGATTTGCCTGATTACAAATGGTTCTGTCCCTTTGGTGGTTACATTACAAGGCTTCCCTGAATACTTTGTCTTTCATAGCAGCTGTTGTTTCAAAAGGTGCAAACCTATGTCCAAGAGAAGGAAACATCATATGACAGTCCACATTCCTTTACACATTTGTAAAATTACAAACAAAACAGAATGAACTTCTGTGCATACATTGTGGTGAATTATTCTGATGGAACTGCTGTTAAAGATTATGGCTTGACAAAAACGAAGTAAGAATGAAAGATTTGCTTTATGGTGTCTAGTCTGTTTGATTTGTAAGCCAGAAAAGATCAGTGGAGATTCTTTGTCATCCAATGAGATTCATGTAGTCAACTGCTGCAGGATTATACAATTGGAATACATTATTCATTGTTCCCTGATGTTGTCTTTGATTTGTACTTAGACTCCATGGTGAACATTAATTGTTAATGTTGTATCATATTTGTAAAACCATCAATTGGTAACTTTGCATATTCCACTTCCACACATAAAAATGTAATGCCTTTGTATCTCCACAACAATCACGAAGTGTAAGAATGATGATCCAACCAATGGGTGTGTGAATATCCTCATTTATTCTGGTAACTTTGCCCCATCTGTCAATTATGGGCAATGGAATAGTTCAACTGGGAAACTAGTGAGTTTGAAATGCTGTTTCGTCATTGTAGCTATTGTTTTTGTGTCTATACCTGTACCCATTCTGTTCTTCATCTAGACCAATATCAATTAATTATTGAAAAAGTGGATCTCCCAAGTCAGCAGCCTCTTCAATTACACTATGATTATGAGGGAAAGGTTCATGTCAACTATTTTCCTCAATGGAGCATACTAAAAAGCACTAATTGCAACTTGTATGTGTACATTTCACATTTGCATGAAATTGTGCATGTAACAATAAAAGTAGCAAAAACAAAAATCATCTCTATCTTGCCACGGGCACAATTTTTTTAATTCTATAATGCTACCCCCTACACGTATCTCAGTATAAATCATGCATATTGCAGCATCACACTTCTGCTTCTAGATGCTATTCACCACCAGAATACTGCTCTTGACCGTCACCATCATTTTGATGAAATTTCACAGAAAAGATACAGTCATTCTTGTTGCCAAAAGAAATTTTACAGACAACTCTCAAAACTTGAATATATATAGTCTCTTATGACAAGGATGTGCCTCTGGAGATCATGAAAAGTAGAATTGAGTGATGCATGTGGAGGGGGGAGTAACATAAATAAAATTAAAAATGTGTGTATGTGATTTGCAATTTGTGTAAGCTGGTCAAAGAGGCCCTCTTATTGACCAAGATTTGTGTGATTTGTGCAAAATATGTGTATATTTACACAATTTCCCCTGCCAAAACACAAATATTGTGCATTTGTTTTGTGCTGTTTGATATGCTCCAATGTCACCATCAAAAAAATGGCATTGACTGTCTTCTTTGTGACATGAAAGTAGTCTCAGCATTTTGAATCATTGAAGTACATCATAACTTGCCATGCACAGCCATTTGACATAGGACAGTAATGCACTCTCTGTATGCAGGTCATTGTTACTCCTCACAAGTTGATGTTCACAGAGAAAAAGTACATTGAAGAATTCTTATTTACCATTCAAAGGGACATTTTTTAGATTATGTTGATTGAACACACCTGTCTCCAAGGAGCCAATATTGTGTAAGGGTATCTCTTGGAACCAGGAAGGTGTGCACATGCTGTATATGCATGACATTGTGTTCAATAAATCTTATTTGTCCCTTTGGCAGAGTAAAGTCTCTGCAAGCAACTGACCTACATTTGGGTAGGTTACAGCTAGTTCAAAGGTTTGGACAATGGAGAAATTGAAATTTAAACCAATTAATTGAAACTACTAGTAACTCTTTCCCCTTTGCTCTCTGGTCCGTCTAGGAGTCCTCAGGGACATGCAGTCCACACCACAGCTTTCTCAGAGATATCTCATATCTCTGAGCACACAACATTGAAATACTAAAATTGCATACTTTCTATACGTGCTGATCACATAACAACGGTATACCTTTCCATGGAATATTAGGTATGACTCTGACAGGTAACAAACAAAAGGTACCACTCCAAGTATCTTGGAGTTGCACAGTTAGTCTGATGTTGCCACCTTTAGTAAGGAGGTCTTTAAGGAGAACTTGGTATTATGTCAGTACTTAGCTACTGAACCATATATAGCCAGAAACCATTGGTTGGTAGCCAGTCCTAGTTACACAGGGTATCAGGCCTTGGTGATACTTCAAGCATACTAACCCCTATGTGTACAAAAAGGGCTTCTATACATGTGTAAGACACTCTTCCTCTCCATGACAAGATTCCCTTTGCCATGAATCGAACAAATAAGAGAATGGTCTTGTAAAATCCACCTGTCCTTTCCTTGATACAATGAAGTAGAGAAATAAGATGTGAGTTAAAGCACTCAAAAATTCCTTGGGTACAACTTGTAATGGTAAGTTGTCTTAACTGGTGTAAGTGGAATGTCTAAGTCAAGCATAGGATCCCTGTGGTTGAGGATGTCAACAATACTGCAGAACCCTGCATATGTTGATACATTTGGAAAAACTGGGATGCAGTATGATGTTAAAGTTGGAATTAACCTGAACATGTTCAATGGTATAACGGCCTTCTGTTCTTACTCCCAATTTAGTTGGATCATGCATTCTCTTCAGAACTTGTTGCCCTGGAGCATAATCAAACTGACAATGCTTCCTAATTCTTGATGTATATTTTCATCAATAGGATGTTCATAGAGCCTTGCAATGGACTGCCAATCAGCAATCAGCTGTACATTTAAGAACATGTTTCTGGCAAAGGCAAGAGAACCTGGAGCACTCCCAAGGGTATTAGCAACAGTGGTGCACATGGTGTGCATCAACGTAGCCAATCATCATCAATTCCGTTGCTAGGAGAGTCCATATTTTGTGGGGGTTGATATGCACTAGGGTTTGCAGTAGATTGCTAACTGGCTGGTGCATCGATTCACAGATTGCATTAAACCAAGGATTCTTGTTTGTTGAGCACACATCCTAGATGTTGAATAGTTAGAGGGGCCAAGGAGAGGAACTGCTTATGAACTCTTTTCCGTTGTCATGTACAAACATATTAGTCAGGGGTAATGGCAAAGCCAACGCTGTGTGCATTGTCATGAATATGTATGGAAGTCTTGTTATCAATTCTGATAAGTTCAGCTAGATTTGAGGCAGTATCAATACAAGTCAGGGCAATGAACTCTACTTGTCTTCCATTGAACTTGATTGTCCAAGGCTAATTCAGTCAATAGCAACTTCTTCCTGAGGTGAAATTTGCATTCTCTTTTGGGCAACAGACCATATCCATGGCCTGGTAGTTTGTACTGTTGACAGTCTTGGCACTCAAGCTGATGGGTTGACATAGTGATGGGCGATCATAACATTGCTTCAATGTGTCGCACAATCTATCTTGACCTGCATGATCCATTATTTGGGAGAACCACTTCAGGTGTCAAGCACCATCTCCTCTGGTTAGGCAACTTTCCATTTGTCCTGAGTGGGGTTCTTCTTTCAGGAGATGATATCATCAACATTGTCATCTAATTTTAGTTTGACTTAGTTGTATTGTTATTCATTGTGGAGAGCCAGCAGTTTCTTGTCCTGCTGCTGCAATTCCCATACTTGCACATAATTGAAGAGTTTGGGGTTAGTATGGAGAATCTCTTCAGATAAACTCACTGGACTCAACCAGTTCATCATTATGAAAGCCTGAGTACTCCTGTGTCAGGAAGTTAAGGTCATCCTTATTGTCAGAAACCCCTGCAGGCTCTACAAAATTCTTCCCTTCTGCAATCTGGGCCAGTGTAACAAGGCTGGAGTCAAGACAGATTATTAGCTGAAATATTGTGGGGGCCTTCCATATATTGCAATCTGTGTGAAAATTCTTTGTCTTTGTTGTGAAAACACAAGACTTGTTGCATTTTCAAGGGGTCAAATGTTAATTTCTTCTGGTCAGTGAAGACATAAATTTCAGAACAGAGAAGCATACCTTAAAACTTGTCAAGAGTAGCAATAATGGAAGGTATATCGTTCTCCATCACCATGTACTATTGCTGTGATTTTGAAAACTTATTGGAAAATAGGCAACTGAGCAGCCGTCTTGTACAATATTCATACCAAATACTTAATCAGATGCAACTGTGTACACATTGAACCATTTGTTGTGGTCTGGATAGGCAGTAAGAGCATCTGTCATCATTAAGGTATGCATTTTATCAAATGTGGTTTGCATGTGAGGGGTCCAAGGTATTGGAGCACCTTCTTTAACCTGAGTGGTCAGTCGAGGTTTTGAGTATGTGGGCATGACTTGGCCACGTAACCTGGTAATATCTACACAACCAATGAACATGCACAGTTCAGAGGCATTCTGGGGGCAATCCACATGTATGATGGCACCTATTTTTTCTTCCACGGCTTTAGACCTCTTGAAGTGAGCCAATAACATGGCCAGTCAGTTTCGTCAATGGCCCATTCACATTAAAGTGGTATGATAGTGAAACTATTTTTATTCATACGGGGTGATCCCAATCTCGGGAGAAGGCACCAACATCATCAATGTATTCATCTGCATCATCAATGTTGGCAAGTACACTTTTCATGATTGATTTAGCAATTTCAGGAGAACATTTGAGTCCCATCAGGAGCCTCAAGTATGTATATTTTTCAAATGGAGTGATGATAGTACAGGGATCCTCACTATATTCATCAAGCTCAAAGGTATAGTATTGCATACTGGTGTCAAGTTTAGTAAAAAACTGTAACCTGAGCATTTGTGCAAGATATCTATGGTGATAAGCACCAGATATTGTTTGTGCCTAATGACTTTATTGAGTTGGTACAATTTGCTGATCTAGCATACGCGTTCATCCTTCTTTGGAATTATAAAAGATGGTGAGGCCCATTCACTATCTGTTGTTGGAGCTAGTGGTCCAAGATCAACAAGGTGGTCTAGTTCTGTTTTGAATGTTTTCAGGTGCACATGGGGTACTGGGTACGGTCATGAATGCACAGGCTTTGTCTCAGGTAACAGTTCTATGTGTACCTTGCAATGTGAGTAGGTAACAAAATCTTGCTGATGTCCTGTAACACCTTCAGCAAATCTGCCTTTTGATGGAGGTTGACCAAAGGCAAAAGTCAGTGTACGTTCAGTCAGGTGAAAACTCAAACCAACAGCAGTACTACACATTTGTGTGAAATAACTAGTAAAAAACTATCACTGTGGACTGGTACTGTGTGATTGTGGTGGTTGTTGCCAATTGGTTTTTGTATGAAATTGACAAGCTATAAAATTGATAATCAACAAAACACAATTATCATGCATTCATCATGTAACGTGCATGAGGAATATTTTTGTAGTATGTATCTATGGGTATTCTAAAGGGGGTTTAGGTGGCAGGTAGAGTTCACACAAGCTTGGTATATGATGTGGTATGAAAAAGATATGTTCTGCATTGAACATATCTTTGTGGACTAATTCACCATTTTTTGAATGGTGTTTCCATCATCCGTTTTTCAGTCGGTCTGGCCATTGTCCATCACTATGTGCGTGTTCTGCATGGAAGTTGTGAGAGTGTTCCATTTATTTTTTGTTCTCCTTATGTGCACGATGTTTTGTAGGTACAAGGTTCAAACCCCAGACCCTCCACAGTATGATTTTGTAGGTCCCAGGTTTAATTCCTTGGCCGGACCACCTGTTTCAGTTCCGTAGAATCCTTGGCCTATGTCACGCCCCCACAAAAGGAGATAGGTAGCACTGCAAACCAAATATTTGTCAGAGAAAAGAAAGCTTTGCCTGCATGACTGGTGGTCCTTGCTGCATGGGGAAGTAGAAGGGAGATAAGTGTAAGTGTTATGATGAGCAGGAAAGTAATTTCTTTACAATTTACCAAAGTATGGTGTAACTTTTCTAGTGTTCAGACATTCTGATTTTGCTCTGCATTGAACCATGATAGTCCCTGATTCCATTCATATGAACTGATGTGATGGTTCAAGGATCACTGTTATATCTGTTTTTTGCTTCTCACTAATTCTTTATAGCCAATTTTCGGATCCAAATCAAGGAATTATACTGAACTTGAACTCCCTCAAGTTTTATGGATGTTGGGGGATGCATCAATGAGGTATTTAATGGTATTGGACAGAATGCAAACTGGGGCAAGTCTGCAGAATGACAGCAGAACTCACCAAACTGTTATTCTTCAATGATTCAAGATAACCTACTGCTCAAAATTGGAAGGCAATCCAGACAAATACTGAACTCGAACTCCCCAAGTTTTATGACTGTTGGGGGGTGCATCAATCAGATATTCATGAGATATGATGGCTTGCAAGCTGGAGCAAATCTGCAGGATGACAACAGAACTTGCCAAACTGTTGTTGTTCAATGATTCAATATAACTTGCTGCTAAAAGTTGGAAGAAATACAGGACAATACTGCACTTGAGCATCAATGAGGTATTCAATGATATTGTATGGATTGCAAACTGGGGCAAATCTGCAGGATGACAGCAGAACTCACCAAACTGCTGTGGTTCAATGATTTGAGCTATTCTGTTGATAAAATTTGGAAGATGATCCAGACTAATACTGAACTTTATCCCTCCAATTTTTTGACTGTTGGGGAATACATCAACCAGATATTCAAGGAGATTGGATGGATTGCAAACTGGGGAAAATCTGCACGATGACATCACAACTCACCAAACTGTTGTGGTTCAATGCTTTGAGCAATCCTGCTTTTAATAATTGGAAGACAACCCAGGCTAATATTGAGCTTGATCCCCCCAAGTTTTATGGTTGTTGGGGCCCTTGTGAACAGGTACTTAATGATATTGGATGGATTGAAAACTGGTGCAAACTGCAGGATGACAGCAGAACTCTCCAAACTTTTCTTGTTCAATGATTCGAGCTATTCTGCTTCTAAACATTGGAAGCCAATCCAGGCTAATACTGAACTTGATCCCTCCAAGTTTATGGCTGTTGGGGGGTGCATCAATGAGTTATTAGACAAAGTCTGACCAACCATAACCACTGCAAATAATAGGAGTTATACCTGTAAATCTGATATTGATTGTATTGAACCCAAAACTGATGTGTGGCTTGATTTGATGAGTTATGGTTGTTGTGTGATGCTTTGAGGATGATTCGTTTTTTGTTTTGGCAATGGAAAGAGGTTTGGGTAAGATATTTCATGCATACTCTGGTATTATTTCTACATAATTCTACCTTGGACAAATTTTCTTTTTTTACAATTGACTGTATCTGCAAAAATTCAAATATGCATTACATTATTAACTTGCCAAGAAACTAATGTGATTGGAATAAAGTAGTAGAAATAGGGATTGGTGGATTATTGGGATGCAGGGGAGAAATGGTACATTAATAAGTATAATTACTGACTGTGTCTGCCGAGTCAATTTCAGCAGTGTGAAGCATTCTGATGATCATTTGATGCACACGCTCAAGTATTGCATTTTCTTGGTGGTTCTTGACACTGGTTGGCTTATGCTTAAATCCATTAGAATCACATAGGGTCTCAAAGTGAAGCTTACATTCACTTATGTTGATGTAGGCAATGTATTGACTGTGTGGCTAATGACAAAACCAGGTCCTGTTAACTAATGACCCTACTGTGGCTGATCTTTTATCAAAGTAAGGTTCCTTTTGCTGTTTATATGTGCTGAGGCCCCTATGCCCCTGTGTACCATGGGAATATCATGCTCATTTAGCTGTGATACTGGCAGCTCCACAATTTCAAACCAACTAGTTGCTGTTTCTATCATGGTTACACACAAAGTCAATTTATGTTTAGTCCTTGCCCTTGAGGGTGAATGGCCCTATGAGTTCCACACATATTGCCTCCCAAGAGTTGGTGATGGCTAGCTTGCTTAGTTTACCATACTTGTGCTTTCACCTCTTGTTCATCTGGCAACTGCAACACTTTATGACATGTATCAGATGGTATTTTGCATAACTTCCCAACACATTGCATTGTGAAGAGTTTGTTCAAGATGCATTGGCAGGTAGTGATGATGATAAATATGGCTGCCTCCCATGTGAGGACGGGCTAAGTGACAATCAACTAGCTACAGCAACTAGGGCAAGCAAAGGGACAAGAAGGGAGAGATGTCCAGAGAACTTGATGGACATTGCCCCACTCGGATGTGGGAGCATCAAGGGTATTCATTATGCTGTGAATAATCAATTCTTGATTATAAGGCTCTCAGGATGAGAGCTCAATCATGCAAGCACATTTGTATGATTCCCCACATCACTTTCAATCAGATCCAACAGCAATCCCTACATCAGAACTCCATAGTATACTGTCAGCTGCTTTCTGCTGTCTACTGAGTACATAGGCTGGGTACATACTCACCGTGACACATCATAATGGGAAACACCATCAAGGACTTTTACATACCAACATGGGTAAAACTTATCAGTCCCCTCAAGCTATGCTGGTGCACAATCGAGCTGGCTTGTAGATGGGTCGGTCTGATGTCAATCTGACACAAAATGCCCAAGTGAAGATGACTAATGCAAGTGAATTTTCAACTCAGCATACGCCTAGGAACATCTTCCTAGGTAATAGGAAAATCTCCTATTTTCCAGATGTTGTGACAAAAACAACAATGTTCCATGTCTTAATGATTGAATGCCTAGGCACCTCTTCCTAGTTAACATGCAATGACCCTAGCTGCCATCCAGACAACACAGTTTAGTAGGCAACACACCCACACACATCCCCAGAGTAGCTCAGCCACGCATTGATCCATTTCTAGACCAAACATCACATCAATATGACCAATACACTCCCACTATTCTGAACACATCCACAACATGCATAGCAAGTTGCAAGTTTGCAGCAAGTTGCAGATGGTCCCTTTGCATGAGATCAGAAGCGGTATTGTCTTGCACCACAAGTTAATAGTCTTATATGCTCAGAACCTTAGCAGTTCACATTCAGTTGTCATGAAGCCTGAACAGACCCAGTTTGGCTCCACCTACAACATTGCAACCGTCAATTTTTAATGTGCATGTGATTCACTGTGAATCAATCAAACATGTGATCTCACAAACTGGATACCTCTCAGGCTTTCACACAGGAGTTATTAGCTACCTGTGTTCAACCTGTTTGTGAAGAGTTGCTTTGGGCTTGCACATGCAAGAATTTGAGTGTCTCTTTACATCCTCACACCCACAAGACCTTGTGCCATCCACAATTGAATTGTGAGCCTGTGTACATTCAACCATTGTGAGGTAGCATGCACTGGACTCATCTGAGCAGTGAGTCTTCAGACTCCTTCAAAAGTCAATTTTGCCCTCAAGACAGGAATTCCAAGCAACAGCATTAATGATGGGTGATCAGTCCCAAAAGCATCTGATATTTCATCTGCCAACTTAGCAAGATTTCAGCACTGGCTTCCATGACTTGGCAAAGACTGACATCAGCACTTGCTGTTTCACACTGGACTGAAGCTGTCATGAAGAGCATCAGTCAGACATGTGAACAGACAGCTTGTCCCCTTGCTGATTTGAGGGCACTGAGGCATACATCAGCAGTATTGACAAGTCCCTTGGATCTTGACAAGAAGAGGAATTGGTACAACCACCCAGGTGATGCAAAAGAAAGAATTTGTTTCTTAATGTGGCACATGAGATGTGGTCGCTCATTTAGAGTTAGGTACCATTGCAAGTGTCATCTGCCCCGACATAACAAGTGCCAACCACATGCCATGACTTCATTCATTCTACTACCAGTGACATTTGTCACACTCATGTAAAATTCAAAAGCCACAATGTGAGATTCATCTTCAAAGGGAGAAAGACAACAAGTCAGAGCACATATGTCTAGGCAGGAGTCACCAGCTCACAAGCCATTTGGACATAATGCAACTCTATGGTGGAAAGGGCAGCAGTCATTGCTGCAAATAGCCTCAGCCCACATTACATCCATGTCAGTGACCCAGATGTGGCCTACAGTGGAACACACATCAGTCGGGTGGCGTGCTGATATCTCCAACGGCTTCCCATCCATCTTATCAGTATGCAAACAGTGTAAGACTTGCACCTGACCATTGTTATGTCAGGGTAACAAGTAGGGTGTGGGCCACACCGCTTATTGTTTGGCACCAACATCCACAATGTGCAAGAATATGAAACACAGTTTGCACCAATGTTACACATTGGTTGCGCCTTGCAGTGAGCACACCTGCCCATGTGCATGTTCTCTTGCTAGGACATTTATGCCCCCTGCCTTCAACAGGAAAGCCAAGCAAAACAATGAGGACCTTCCATGACAGCTCCAACATGCAAAGTAGAAAGGCTCATCTATGGGTAAACTTGGGGAACCCTCCGGCAAGCCGTCCCCTTGCACAGTGACCATAACAGGTTTGTGTTGTAGGCCTCTGAACAACCATATGGTTCTCTTGTATGCAATTAGATTTGGTGTGAACATTTGGGAACGCTCTAGATGCTAGAGATTTGTGGGGACAGGGTATTGCTCTGTTTGGCCAAACAGTGCCAAGATTGTACCCATGGACAATGTATGCTGTATTTAATTACCCATCAATTATGTTACTGATGGCAAGTCTTAGTGGTATCAGCCAGCTCCCACACTGGAACCACTTCCACAACCATTGGACCATACCACAGTCTTGGACTGGAAAGCAAAACAAGGTCCTTGCACCCAGCCTCCCCAGATGGTGCTAACATAGTAGTTTTGGCTACGCAACCTCAAGACCAATCACCACAAAACACCCAGTGTGAAAGGTTGGTTACAAAGATACCCAAAAACTATGCAAACAGGGTGCTACAACCAGTCCTAACTTGTACCCTTAACTGTCAAGTTCCATAGCTCAGGTATCACCAAGTCAATTGATATTTGTTGGTTCACTGCCATCACAATTGAGACATCAGCAACAGCCTTACAAGGGCCTCTCATGAACATCATGAGGATAAAGTGCCACACAGCAGATTTGTATCGGCTTTGGCTGATACACTGGACAAGGGACTAAGTTGAGCCCCCTGGTCTCTCCCTCAGGCCGCAACAGAAGAATGAATGTAATTGTCATGTCACGATGCCTGCAGACCAAACAAATGCTCTAGCAGGGCTGTTGGGCCATGCATTAGTCGTACGCCTTCCCTGGGAGGGTGATGAAAACTCCTTGACGGTGGCATTTCCAGCAAATTGGCTGGCATTGCCACCATTGAATCATGCTCTTGGAGCTTAACCGGTGATTGCAGATGTCAAAATGTGCACTTCATTGCTGAGACCTCCCCCTCAGGGATCAACAGCAGCAACATCTAGCAAATTAATAACAGGTCTCAATAAGACACAAACATCCAGGGTACCCACCTGGACTTGGGCAGATCTTTGGATCTTGCAACTCTGTGGTGCATCAGCAACCACCCTCTCTTCTCCAACCCCTCCTGGACCTGATAAATTGATGAAATATGGCCGCCTCCCATTTCAGGAGGGGCTAAGACACAATCAACTAGCTGCAGCAACTACTGTAAAACTCAGTGCATTAGTCACCAGAAATGTTCAGAGGTTCGCCGATTGGTGACTATCTCAAAACGTTTTGGTGACGATTAAAGCAAGGGAAATAAAAAATGAAAAAAATTCAGACCCTATGTAGTACTGTATTACTATCCTTTTTTATATGCCCCCTCTTGTTCCCGCCAAT
>JALLPD010000515.1:0-15615 GCA_036940065.1 Cyclotella cf. meneghiniana
CAAACAAGTTTCAACAGACAAGAGCAGAGTACATGCAATTCATTCTTGAAATATTCAGAAAGCGCATTTACCAGAAACAAAGAAAGCAAAGGAAAATTCCAATGAAGGATGCAAATTGCAATAAGCTTGACAAAGAGATGCACAGAGAGGTGATTGAACATGAAGTAGCTTGTTGGCATGCCGACCAGGAACACAATGATATGGTGGTGAATGTATTGGCTGACTTGCTGTTAGAGTAAATGTTCAACATGCAATTTGAATTCCAGGCATAGGCTTGTGTTGTCATTGTTCAGTAAAATTATGAAAATGGGTATGGTGCTTCAGAAGATGATGTGTGTGCTAGTGCTCTGCCTTCTATTAAGGCACCTGTTAGATTGAGTTGATGGCATCTATAGCACCTGTTCGCTTTTCTTGGCATGTGTTTGAAATGCCTCAACTAACATAAAACAGGCACCTAACAACATCTATAAGACCTTTGGAGCCTATAAAGAAATGCTGATGATTTACATTACCTTATCTTAAAACACAAACAGCCTCATTTCAATCCTTATCTGCTTCTGCTTTCACCATTCCTTTCTTTTCTTCTTTGATTTCTTCACAGATTCACAGTGTTTGGGAGAACCATGAATTCTCTTCTGCTTCTTAAACTCCATACTCTTGATCCCACCAACAGGCAATTCATGATTCTTTGGACCAGCTGGCAAATTAACTTTTGCTGGCATAAAATCAACACACTTGTCCGAATGAAATCCTCCACAATCACTAGCCATTCTTTGACAATATGGCCTGTAGAAACACTTCTGATTGTGGGGGCATTTGATTTTTGATTCAACTATGCTGTTTTTGGTGGTAGCATTCTCCTGATAATTAATTTTCCTCTCCAAATTTTCAATTGTTTTTTGCTTTTGTGTAATGCATTGTGGGCTCTATTGTAGCTGTCAGTATTTGCAGTCTGTTCCTGTTTCAGAACTTCAAGTTTCTTTCTCAGGTTATCACAGTAATCTAGTCCACTGTTTTCAGCACTGGTTTGGCAAGAGCATAGCTTGGTGATTGCTTGCCTCTCATCAGCAGACTCAATACCTTCAAAGACATGTCCTCTCTGAAGTGTGGGGGATGTCTTTTGACTCCTTTTGTGACAGGCTTCAGGACTCTTGCAACTTTTTACACCAACATTATCATTTTAGTCCAGAGACTTCTTCCTTCCAGCTGCTGACAATGAGATGTTAGTTAACAGGCACCAGAAATGCCTTATCACATTCAGATCAACCTTACTTGTACTAAGTTGACCTTTTTTGGGCCTCTGTTGTGTTGTCCTGAAATCCCTTTCTATCACATATCCATCAGAACCAAAGATGTACATTCCAGACAAGAAGATGTTAGCCAACAGGTGCCACAGATGCCACCGCACATTCAGACAGATCAATCTTACCTCTAGTAAGTTGCCTGTTTTGTGACCTCTGTCATCTCTTGAGCATTGACTTGCAATTTAGAGATATCCTTTCTTTCAATTTCCCATCAGAATCAGAAGAGTATAATTCAACTACATCTTGGGGGGTGTCTTCTTGCCTGATAGGCACATATGCAAACAGTCAGAATCCCTCATTGTCACTTTCACATTCTCCCCCGAGTGAAGGCATTCAGCTTTGAATGCAAGCAGCTTACCTTTCCCCACTTCCACAAATTTCATCTCATTTCCATGACAATCTCTATGGGGAGGGTGATAAATGTTGAATTCATCTAGCACCAAAATAACTGACATTGGATGATCAGGTGGCCCCAGATGTTGCAAGAAATCAAGGTAGTCAGTGTGCAATTTTCCTTGATGACCCTCTAACTGATACTTCAACTTTGCGGCAGTTTTAGGGCATTATATTTCACATGTTCCCATTGGAAATCAGGGTGGAACTTGGAAAGCAGTTGTTTAATTATGGGACGCATCAAGTTGGAGAGATGGCCACATAATTTTGAATCCTTTTCTAACCTTGGAGCATGCCACCTTGTTTGGTTCCCACCTGTTACAGGTACCCACCCCTCATAATCTTTCAACCATTTTTGCATTTCTTGAGTTTGCTCCAGGGAAAGCGTCCAGTCATATTGACCCTGTTTTAAGTGAAGAAAGAGAGGTCTTGTTGTTGGAATCTCTTCTGCTAGCTCTGCCATATTGTAATGGCTGTTGTGGCACTTAGCTAAACCAGCACAGCTGGGTGAATGCCTCTCTTGAAGCCACTGGTTCTGAAGTGGCTTACAACTCAGCAGTGTTTGTTTTATTATTGATTATTACACAGCATATACATAAATCCATCAATGTTGGTGGGCTGTCGTTGGGCTCACAGCTCAGATCAGCATCACTGGAAAGAAGATTAATGGTGTTTACACTTTGAGTCATCAGTCAGTGTAGTCACCAGGTCATTACTTATGACTAACTTGGACTTCACCAGGTCTACACTAATGAAAAATGTGTCATCGCCAGGTCTTAACTGACAATTCCATGGGCCATCACTGGATCTTAAGTGATGACCCTGTGGGTCATCACTGGGTCTAAACTGATGACTAAGTAGATCATCAACGGGTCTTCACTGACGACATTTTGATGACTCATGTGTAGTCCCTTGAGTCATGATTTGTCATTTTAGTTGTACGAGTCGTCAAAATGTCTTCAGTTTGACTCGTGCAAGTCATCAGAATTCTGCAGAGTTGTCAATTTGCTGAAATTTTATCGCTAAAATATCCAAAGTTTTTGCAAGTTGCCTGTCTTGTTGGTGACTTGTGTCTTAAATGTGGAAATTTGCTGGAAGATATCTGCAAAAGGAAGAGCAGAAATCAGCTCATTCATGCATGCATTTTCATAAAATTTTGTAAGGAAGAATTTAAAAGAGGAATTACTATATTCTGTATTCTTCTGTATCTTTCTTGACACAATTCATTAATAGCAGAAGTAAAAATGAGAAGGGTGATGGACACATGCCAACAAAGCAGTGTGTGAATTGTGGTAACCATAGCAACAAGAAAAGTCCAGTTTCATATACGGGTCTTACAAAGAAGCCTTCAGGAATTGCTGCATTCCAATGGGCGGAATCTGATACTAAGCTGGCTGCACTGGCAATATCTCTTCTTTTAATTGTACAAGAGAGCAACATATTAAAGGTACTGATTGTGTGTACGGAAGGTTGTTAAGATCACATATTTGCCACTGAATGAAAGAATATTTTAAATCACAAATATCCTTTAAATTGCTAAAAATTCCTCAACTCACAACATTGTCATCACAGGAAAGATACTTTCCATAAGGAATATGTGGTTAAGGCCGCTCTAACAGGACAATTTAATAATTTGACTACTGAACTCACATGCATACTCTGGGTACATTTCTTTTCAAATGGAGATCGTGCATGAACTCATCCGTTCAGGGAAATTGCTTCTTTCTCCCCAAAAAATAGATTTTTTTCTGTTAATGAATTGAGTTGACAGAATAATGACATTAAGATAGTAGATACCATAAAAAAGTCACAGAGCATGTAAAATATTATTTATTTGTGATTTACATTGATACAAAAATGCTCCCTTTCAGTGACCTAGCCATAAAAGCTTAATTTTTAATAAAAGGACAATTTCCCTTACCTGCAGTGGCCATACCATGAAGGTGTGCAATATAAATGCTACTTTGTATAACACCAAAAAAACCTACTATATCTCAAAAACAACAGTAACAAAGAGTACAAACTGTTTTGACAATAAAAGGTCTAGGTAATCACTAGAAAAGGTACATGACCAACTGTCTCAAAACACTGTGTCTAAAGAAAATATAAAATCTTTGCAATTTTATGGTCTTGCAAATAATTTTAAAAGTTAGAGATAAAAAATCATAAAGACAAAGACAGCTAGAATATGCATCATGTACTGCTTTGTGCAAGTGTAGTGATAGCTTAATTCCTTGATAGACTTAGGGTTGCAACTTTCCAGGCAGCTGCTTGGGTGAATCCTTGGCACATTGCCTTATATATATCCAGCACGGACTACACCAGGCCATCAGGATACCTTTATGTGATATACACCGATATCCTACCAAGTCCAATGCATCCGCATTGGAACTATTTCAGGAATATTTGCACAACCACACATATTCCCACCACACATGTGAGAAAAGGCATCCTTCCCCATCATGATCACAGCACAATATTCTCACATTTTGCAATTATTCAATTGCAATCCGCTTGAATTGAATACCTGCCTTCTACAGGCAAGCCTTCAATAAGTTTATTCTCCTTCTTCACCTCCTCCTCACCACCATGTCTTCCGCTGCATCATGCGCTGCAACCATCACACAAGGTATGTATCAAGTTGCACAGGGTGGTATCATCATCACAGCAGTTCCGACTGTTGGATGGCTTCCCAAAACCTACACAGTGAACAAGCACACAGCATTAGTCTCACACCTCATGGAGTCCACTCCAAGACACCCTCTGGGGACCAGCACATGCATTTGCATGAATACATAGCACTCTAACAGTCCGTTGTTCTTCTTGCTCCTTAGCATCCTATGCTTCCCGGTATACCTCTGCCCCTTCACGGTTGGACTCCCACCCCTCTCCTCATCACACTCTTCTAAGGCAACACAGAGGATGCCTCTACTCAAGGCAACACCTTTCACAAAACTCTCACCATGGCAAAGTGTGTCATCACTCTAGCCAACAATGACCTCCCTGCGGGGCTCTATGTCATCACACCCAGAAAATGTCTCTGCCCACTCTTCCGGCCCCAGTGCTGCACATTCACCAAAGCTGACACTGGACTCAAACAGGAGTTCCTCCTTGGCCACAACAGCAATGACCCAGGCTTCCTGTGCACGGAGGACACCTCCGTTGATGCAGCAAAGATGTTTGCTTGCAGGGTCAACACCAACCTGGACAACATTCCTGGATGCTTCCACTCAGGACCTGCCTTCAAGGCATGCAAAGTTACCAACGCATCCACTCTCACTGACACACTGTCACTCACCACCACCTACAAGATTGTTCTCTTGCCAATGGCTCTACCCATTCCATTTGGCATCGACAACACCGCCAAAGGCACTGTCAACAACGCTACGGCCAATACCCTCAACACCACCATCACCGGTGGCTCCTTCTGGGCATACCACATCATGGCGTTTGATCCTATGCAGTTCAAAAAACTCACACATCTCGCCAACAATGACAGCCTCGGCAAGGTCTCAGCCCATCTCATTCTTCCTGGCCTCACATCAGGCCAAGCATGGGACACCACACCACTAAATGGAGTCTTCGGTGTTGGCAACAATGAAGAAGATGAAGCAAATGCTGCCATCAACGCTCTCACCATGAGACTTGCTGAGATCAAGGTGCACCTATCATGGTCCACCGAGTCCAACAGCCCACCTAATCGACCACCACACAACCCCAACTTGAACTCTTGTCTCGACGACTTCTAAGTACCCACACCCATTCCATGCAGGCTTCCTCCAGGTGCCACCACCACAACAAACAAGAAAACCACCATCAAGGAAGCACCCCTGAATGATCTTCTTCAAGATCAAGCACTCCTCACCCACCTCAGCTGGGACTGCATGTCCCAGACCCTCCAAATTCCTACCTTCACAGAAAACAGAAAGTGGATATATAGCCAACCTGACCGGGCTTGCATCATGAGAAGCCAAAGAGTTACTTGGCGAAGCCTCAGCAAGGTCCGCACCACCATCATCACAAGTACCACCATCAGTGCGGTGTAGCTCTTTGAGCATACCTTGCCAACATCTGCGCTGTCATTGAGACTCAGTTCAATTGCGACCTGGCCCTACTTGACATCAAGACAATGGCCATGTTTGTCATCGCACGCACATTTGCTCTGCACATCACCTCTGCTTCCATGCAATCCTACCTCAAGACAACCAACCCCACAGACCTCTCATCCTATGGGTGGTTGAGATGCTCAATCAACTCAGCATCCTCCTCATGCACCCACTTTGGCATACCAAGAATGTGTCCCTCGTCGGCCAAGGCAATATCGGTGACATTGCCACCAACAAATTCATTAAGGCATTTGGCCTACTCAACAACTGCATGAGCACCCTCCGTAAGTTCAAAAGCGGCAAAGGCACCATCCCATCATGTCCACTCTTGCAGGCGGAAGACCTCAAGCAGGCTAAGACCAAGCAGGATCAACAAAGATGCACGGCACCAGTTGAGAACCACAAAGGGCATTCCATGAATGACACAAAATGTGCGCGCCCCTCCATAGCTACTCCAACAGCAGAGAACCTCTCTGGTACCCTCATCTTCACAGGGAGGTCGGACGAGATGATGCCGTCCATCAGCAAACCCAACCCGGTGCTCCACCTTTGCACCTTGCACCACCGCGATGACAAACACTGCCCCCATGGACTTTCCTGCAAGATGATCCATGACCTGGACATGACCAAGTAGCCCAACGCTATCTTTGCCTGTTGGAGTGCCGTGGTGGACCAGACACCAAATCTCGAATGGAACCACAAGGTTGTCAACCCTGCAAAACTTAGCGCTCAAATTGTAAAACTCGCCAGCTCTGCCCTCTCAGCCAAAAGCATGGCCACTTGCAAATCGTAAGCCTGTCCTCTGCACAAAATAATCTAAGTAACACACTAATCGTCTTTCATTAGTTTAATGCTAGACCACAACATCTCACTACACCATCAACCCCAGCCTCATAGATACAACTGCCCGTAACACCAATGCTGTTGACACCAACACCAATGTCAAACCAGGCACCTCAGGCACCTCGCCAGCGCATACCCTCAACCAATGACATCTCCCTCCTTGATGAATACAACACCAAGTATCTCTGCCTCACAGATTATGACCCACACTGGGCGCATCATATCTCTTGCTTGCCACTGTCGGCAATTACATTAGCACCAATCGCACGTGCAGACATGCACTCTGCGTATCGCCACCCATCCCACATCAACTCATGATGCAGGGATTTGGCATACCAAGCCTTGCCCACTCCTTTCACCAAGAACCCACCTTCAAAACAGCATATGTTGTCATCCTTAAGTCAGACTTCTTTTCACCTAGCAACATCCTCACGCTGCACAATACACATCCCCTGCTCTTGCATCTACTCAGGCATGTGTACACCTTTGCACCTATAACTTCTTCTGGCTATCAGAGTACAACTCTGCCTGGTACCACCAAACCAAACTCTGTAGCACCCAAGCATATGCTTTTCTTGCTTGCCACCTCTACTATGACCTGAGTGTCGTGAATGTCATTTGCTTCCTCAGAAACAACTACACAGGCACTTACCATGACATTGCCAGTATCATGGTGCAGCTCCGACAGCTTGGACTGAAAGAAACATGAATAACCCATTTCACAAGGGTCGTGACTGTTGGCTGTCTGAACCATCTCAATGCCTTTACCACTCAGGCATACACTCTGCTCTGCTGGTGAAAGGCAACCACCCCTCAATTGCCAGCCGTCTGGACCAGGTCATGGCCACCATGAACAAAGAAGAACGTAACAATTACATCTACAAGTCCCACACTGGCTCTGGTGCTTTGTCCCGCATTGCTTCTTCACACCTCAGCATATCCTCATCAAAACAGGGAAGAAGGATGCCAGATATTTGACGCCTCAAGAAAGTACAATTGGGACTCCATCCCTGTCACCTCCATGACCTCCATGCCCCACGGCTCCAAACTCCACTGTGAATTTGGCTCCGTCCGGGAGAAATTCCTTATCCGCACATACAACCTACGTATATCCTACCCGCACGATGACATTGTCATTCATGCCAACAACACCAAAACCTGTGCTTTTGCCAGATCAAACATCACCCGGATGTCACCGGGGCCTTCTCATATGTCCTTGCTGAGTATCTATTCTTCAAAGTAGGACTCACATTCAGTGCCATTCAGCCCTTCAAACTGGGAGGCAGTCTGACATATCCAATTGGCTTTGGCTACATGACTCTTCCATGATGTCCCACTTGTACTAAAGCACCATGTCATACTCAACAGAATACAGGGGTGCCACTCTCTAAAACACCACTTGGTACCCGTGCTCACACACAAAATCAAGGATGCTGTCAACCCTGGCATCCTTGACACCAATGGCACTCTGGTTGGCACATCTCACCTCATGTACATCGATGATGCCATGTATCTGGATATTGCTGATGCAACACACTTCAAACACACCACTGCGGCCAGCATAAAAGCCATCTTCATCCTCCCTGGCAAGTCCGACCTCACAAGGCGACAAGACCCAATATTCTGGGACAAGCAGCTCGACATGATGGTTGTGCCAGTCAACTGCATCCTTGGCCTCACAATCAACTCATGCAGACTCACAGTAGACATCCTACCTGACTTCATAGCCAAAGTCATAACCATCCTCTGCACGTCATGGGGACTGCATCAACGAACCGTCATCATCAACAAAGCAGGATACTCACAGGCAAGCTCAACCACTTTGGGTTTGGTGCACCCTGGTTGAAGTTCCTTCACGGCCACATCTACTCATCCCTGGCCTTCACATTGCATTGGAACCAAGCGCACCTCATCCGCACCAGCCACGCCTTCTGTTGTGGACTCAAGGCCATACGGTCCACACCAGCCACCATGAATGGCAATAACCAGTGCGTCTTCCATGCAGGAAAGACGGCCTGCACCATACAACATTGCAGATGCCTACATTTCATTGACCGCAATACAATGCAAGACTTATGCCTCATTGAACGCACCCTTGGAACCAGCACAATCCTGAAGGCATGACCGATTGCCCACCTCATACCCAGGATGCCCATTGGCATTGCATGCAGCAACTCCAGCCTGCATGCCACCGGAGGCTACTGCATCTTTGCTTCATATTGATGGTACATCGAGGGGCCACCGTAAATCCAAGCACAAACTATCCGACACCTTGCCGGTCACAACAACCCACACCTCATCAGCATAAATGCTCTAGAGTATGCCATGCAGATCATCTTGCTGGGCTGCTACCTACACGTCTGCAATCTAGACCACAACATAGCCGATCCTCATCCAATCTTCCTCCTCGAGTGTGACAACATGCAAGGCAAGGCATGGCTCAAGAAGGGCTGCACAAGCAGCATGATTGGTTGCACCCTCACACATCTTCAAGCCGCACTCATGTTCAACAATGACATGGGCTACCACTTTGGCAGTGTCGACACAAAATCGTATGTCATTGCCAACGGGATCTCATGCATTCCATCCAACTCCTCATTAACACATGAATTTCCGCTCCTTGTATCACAGGCCCCACGCCTCACTGGCTTGTGGTACTACCTCCCGAATGCCATTATCATCTCCTTGATTATGGAGGCACTATTGCAGACCGGGTCCAGGGATCCACTTGCTACAAGCAGGCTATTACTAGCCAATCCATCACTTCCTTTCCTGGTGCCACACTATTGGACTAGATGATCCGTGCACACCTACCATCCCACTCCAGGGTTGAAACTGGATCCTTGCCTGTTATGTAGTCTCCCTCATATACAGGACAATGCTCACTGACATATGCATCTGCCATGCCACGCTCATGGGTTACACCAAGCAAGCACTTTCCCTCAATGTCAACCGTGGCCTGCCTAACCCAAAAGTAGCTAATCTAGATTACATTAAAATAATGACTAACACAGTTAAAAAATATGAAGATGCACCAAAACGCCAGGAAATGATCTCCAACGGCATGTTCCACTTCATGGCCCAACTTGCAAAGCACACATCCCAGGACTCCTTTGTCTGCACCATCACCGACTGGATCATCCTCGGGTCCTACTTGACTCCCACAAATCTGAATGGTGCAACGACCACCCGGATGACTTTGCAAAAATAACCGACCCACAATGGGCATCTACGCAACAACCCTAACAGTCATTGCTGAGGATTTCAGCTTCATTACCACCACCGGCTCTCACCACTCAGACATCCACCAAACCGCTGACATCAATGTCACCTTCACAATCTTGTGCATCCGAACAAAAGAACAATGACAACAGTCAGCGACTCACCTTTTTGGCACTGCTCCGGAGCAACCTGGATTTGCCCAACTCAGGCAAGCCTCGACATCATCCGCCATGCCAACCACTTGAGTACACCGCACAACAACCCAGTTACCATCTATCTCGACACGTCCTTTGATAAACAATGACAAATGACATCAGGAGAAGTCACTACATACCTATGCCATGTTGCCCACAAAACCTTCAATATACTGCTCGGACACTTGGACCTGAAATCGTGTCCTGCCACTCAATACAAGTGATGGTGGCTAATCTCCTTTACCGCACATGGTTCTCCGATTCCTATATCAAGAACCACCTCCGGTGGCACAGCAATACATTCCTCATGTACCTCCACAATACCTTCTACACTGCCTTGCAACATACCAAAGCGATCATGTTAGGGCTTGACCCTCCAACCAACGGTGCAGTTTGCCCACTAGAACCACACAAAAGCCAATTCTCTAACCAAACTAGTTAGAGACTCATCAAATTGATGCTCCCCGCCCATACACGCACACCAGCCTTGGCTAGAACCATCTATAACCAACACAGATATTTAACAAGATTATACACTGCAATTATACACATCCTCTCTTGTCGCTCTTGGCAACAACACATCTACAATTCATTTAACACTATCAAATTCACCGTAACATAATTCACACGACTTAAACTTAACATTAAAATGATCTATCTATCTATCAACCCCAGCCCATGACCCAATTGCCTCAGCCACCGGTGCAACGTGCAGTCTGAGTTGCCAAATGATGCTGCACTCTCTTCCTCAACCCCTCCGGCAGTGGTACAAATGCCAGTGTTGCACAAGGCCTGCACATCCAAGGCCCCTCCATCCTGGGCTCAGCAACATGATCACCCTCTGGCCACATATCAGCCTCTGGCCACTGTGCCTTAAGCAATCCTCCTCCTTGAGAGAACTGTCATCATCCATACACTTGACCTCCAGTAACTTGTTCTTGACCTCCCTTGCCAGGTAATCCACACCAGCAGCAAACAGAAGACAGAAGTTGCGAAGCCCTCATCAGGCAACACAGAACATGGAATACTCACCTGTCCTGAACACACCTGTGTAGCAAGCCCCATGCAGTCCAATCAATGCAGGCATCTCCTCCGGGTTGTACTCAACATAATCTGGCATTAGGGCAATGAACAACTCATTGTGGGGATTACTATCAAAATTTAATGCTCACCTGAGACAAGAGAACAAATTCATGGATGTCTCATCAATCCCCCACCAAAGATCCTGTGAACGAATCATAATGTTAGCATTCAGCACCACCAATAACCATCACATGCACCCATCGAACTTACTTCCTCCACAACATTGTCACCATCCCCACCCTGGGGCTCAACGATGCACCTCACAGGCATATGAAAAAGGGTCAATATGGCCAACACATTGTCCTGCTGATCCACTGGGATTGCATACTCCTGCCACAATTCCTTGACATGCGCCACCACATCCCGAAAAAAATCCAAGGCAGGGCTCCCCCCTGGCACACCAATCGGATCAAAATTGACTTGGGCTAACCTATCGTGGACCCACGCGGCACGATCAACCACACAAATAAAATCATTATACGCTTGGGGCCACACCTGATGACCAAACACACTGGCACCAACAGCGTTCAATCACTCCACATCATTACCCTCACCTTCGCAAACTTCAGCTTGCATGCTCATCTCACGAGTTATGTGCTTGCAGGTAGGGTTCGGTTGCCATGTCACTTGAGGCAGGTGTGGTTGCCCGGTCACTCACTAGGACACTCCCACCTCATCAAGGGACTCACCCCACAACATCTCTACTCCCACACACTTATAAAAAACTTTGACTCATCGATAGTCACCCTAGGTTGCAAATTACTATTTTTAGTTACTGCCCCAATTCACAGTAATCAGTAGCCAAGAACATTAACTTACTGGTTACTCAGTAAGTTACCAAAAAAGTCTGTAAATATGACTGTCACATCAGGTGTGACTCCTACCATGACTCCTACTGATTGCATGAAAAGTAACTTACTGGCCATGTAGACAAAAACAGTAACCTGGCTAGATTACTGTCTAATTACTATCTGATGTGACAGATAGTACCATATTACTATCTTTTTCTTATGCCCCCTCTTACTCCTGCCAATTTATTTTAGGGCTCTAGGCAGCTTTATTCCTTCTTGCCCACTCACTGCCCACTTTTATGTTGCCCCAACCATGGCAAACCTCCCCTCCCTCTGCAACCAGGAACACCATTTTTTGCTTCACTCCACAGCAAATTGACCCAATTCAGTTAGTGTTGGCACACCTGCTACTCGGCAAAAAATGACTTCAGGCCAAATTAAGCCCATATTATGACTCTTCTCAATTCGCTCAATTCAGCTTTGTATGGGTTAATAGGGGTTTCTTAAGACATGTACTGAGTAAACTTGAAGGTGAACTACACAAAAATTGTGTATTAACAACTAACACAATTCTGTCACCTCATTCTACACCCAAACATCTTCTACAAAGTGATTGTGCCAATGGGACTTGCACAACCACCAACCAAGGTTACAATTGCAATTATGGTTTTATGTAGGACATAGTATGTTTTCTATGGGGGAAGGCACAAACAAGTTCGGCAATGAAAACAATCATAAGCACTACATCTCCCAGCAAATTTGACATTTTTGTCAATATGGTCCAACTCTGGAGCCAAACCACCAACCAAATTGGCACAGTGATCAGCTGAAAGCTGACAAGATTGGCTTTATCATGCTGCACTCAGAAGCTGTGTAACATGAATACTTTACAAGTTACAAGTGGGTAAAAGACTAACAGAATTATTCCAATTCAACAGAATTCACTACAATTTGAAGTTAACCGGTAATTTTTGAGACAACAAGTTTTGTGATTTGGGAGTGGGGTGTATTGTTTGGGCAGCATTTCTTGATGCAGCCGCTGAAAGGTCATTGTTGCCTTGGTTGAGGCTGCGAAAAAATGGGAGGCACTGGTGGGATAGCCCCAGGTTCATCCAGTGCCATGTCTCCGCAGACACAACAATCCACCAAAACTAGCAATTCATTCTTTTAATGTACATTTTAACTACTTAATTTATTTATTTCATTATTAGTAGTTGGTTTCTTTGTGTTAATTTAAAAATAAATTTGATTGCACTCTAAAACTTTAAATGTGTCCTGCTGTCCAAGCCCGTGATTTCTCGGGAGGGAGAATACAGTGGTTTTTCAGTTCCTTTCAGATATGAGCATATCAATGTGTGCATGCAGTGATAAGAATGTCAGCGCTCATCTGGGATCAAAAAAACAAGCAATACTTTCTGAGATATTGCAAATCAGGTTCGCAACCGGTTTGTTGCCATGGTTGATTTGTATTTTTAGGGGCAATCAGTTTGTAAAATTACTGGATCTAAATCATGTGATTAATGTACTAAATCAAAATGCTACTGAATCTAACTTTACACTCATCTAATTACTTTCCAAAATACAGTAAATCAAAGGGGTCAGTAACTACCGTTACTGCCTGAGCAACAGTAATTTACTGAGTAAGCAGTAGTTAATCAGTAACTTGAAAGTAATTTGCAACGTAGAATGAAAAATTGCACCCGTTTCAAATTTCCTCTAGTAAGAAAAAGTGGCTGCATTTCCTTTCTAGTCATCTTTATTCTCTAATTTCTG
Source organism: Cyclotella cf. meneghiniana (assembly GCA_036940065.1). Lineage (NCBI taxonomy): Eukaryota > Bacillariophyta > Thalassiosirophyceae > Thalassiosirales > Thalassiosiraceae > Cyclotella > Cyclotella cf. meneghiniana. The sequence continues at coordinate 13,710 of JALLPD010000515.1, forward strand.
TTTTGTTATAGGCTCTTGATTTCAAGGAAATAACCCCAAAAGAATATTCAAAGTCCTTTTATCCTGTATCTGTAGATTCAGTCTATGATCTTAGATTCATTGCAATGTATGAGGGGAAACAGTTCAATGAAAGTCATTACTATAGATATTTTTGAAACCTTGTTCTCTCAAGTGGCGGAAACTTGATGATGAGAATGTAGATGAAGTTTATGAGGATGTTGTTCTTTATGATGTCTATGGAGGTAATTCCTGTGTATTCATGTTGCAATACATCCTTTGAGATTCGGATTCTTTTACAATTTTTCTAGAAACAGACAGTCAACCCACTCAACCAAAACAATCACCATCCAGAATATCAACTCAGCTACCCCTATCAGTGAAACATCAAAATCAAAAGAAAAAAGTAGCCACACTTTGCACCCAATAGTGGATGTCTAACCAAAACCTGCACAAAAAGCACACAAGTTTCATAAGGAAATGCAAACGTTCCTCCAAATGTTGACAAATTAAAAGTAGGTAACCAAAATGAATCAACCCAATAGTCCAACTTCAACACTGCAGACATAAACCCAAATGCAGACATCCCTTCAAATGTTGGAAAAGTAAAAGTAGGTCACACAAACAAAGCAACCCATGTGTCTAACTCAAACACCAGTCCTAGATTTGATTAAGGGAATGGTGACAATGCAGATATCAACCCCATTACCAATGCCAATATTGGAGATATAAAAGGGAATGGTGGAATGTTCATAGCCACAACAAAGTCAAGTCCAGATTCCTCAGAGGGTGAAGATGACAACATCAAAGCAACCCACAAGTCCAACAACAACCCCAATTTGGATATGCCAAAGGGAAAGGTGACAATGTCAATACCTTAGGGAGATGGAGCCAGTATCCTCAGAGGGTGATGATTCTGATGCTGTCCAATCTGGATATACTGAACCAGTAATATCACTATTTGGTCATCTGAAGGGTCTCAGAAATGCAAATGAAATGCAGGACCTCAAAGTTTGCTCTACTATTGGTTCTTTGATTGACAGTGAAATGCAGGAATCAAAAAATGACACTGACATTCATGAATCTCTCCTGCTTTTAACATTACGTGAAAGTCAGTTTGATGAAAATGTGAACTAGAAAATGCTAGTAAGGTCGATGAAATGGATGATTCAGAAATTGCAGACACACCAATCCAGTTGCAAGTGAATGAAATGAATGACAGTCATGTTCATCATCAGAAATATTCTAAGGCTTGATTGATGCTGAAGGAGCTCATCTTGGAAAAACTAAGCAGCCTAGGTTGCAAATTCCGGCAGAATTCCGGTGGAATTACGCGTTACTCCGGAATATTTGCAATTTTACTCAGTAACTAGATTACTGCGTGTGGCAGATTACTGTAAAATTCACTAAGTAATTAGCTTGTTTTAGTCACTATTTAGATCAAGATACGACACGGAATCTTACAGTAACCAACCGTAACCACGATTAGGTATCCAGAACATAGTCTGTCCTTCTGTCCCATATTCTGACGCATGGCTGGTTGTTGATTGCTCTTCTCAAAGGTGTGCGCTGCAGCTGTCTCTCATTTCCCCAGCCCAAAGTCAAATGAACCACCATGGGATTCCACTCTCCGTGAATCACCCATTTCTCCATCAAGACATGTCAAATCGCCACGCGCCCGGCACCATCCTGTGCCTGTTGTTGCCGCGGATCGACGGCAGCTTTTTATCCTGTGAGTTCCCTTTGTTTAGGTTTTTTTCTTCAGATTCAATCTGTCCAATTAAATAGATTCGATTTGTTCCTCCCCCATGCAGGTAATCCCCCATTTCTCCATCAATAACACTCCAATCCCCACGCGCCCGCCACCATCCTATGCCTCTTGTTGCCGCGGATCAACGGCTGTGTTTTT
>JALLPD010000516.1:0-15610 GCA_036940065.1 Cyclotella cf. meneghiniana
TTTTTTTGTAGACATCTTCATTTCACTAGCTTTAAAAATCCAAAAACACAGTGCAATAGACACACTTTATAATATCTCAGGACATTTGGTGTGTCTATTGCACCGCATTTTACAGTAGATAGTTTGGCATTCGCCAGCGCTTGGTGGAGCTTGACTGCCAAATCACCGTCACAAACAATTTATTGCACTAACAAAATGATACAAGTAGTAACAAGTGACTAGCATGAAATATGTTTGACACATAAGCAATCACTCCACAATTCACACAACACCATCGGTGTCCGAAATTGTTGTGCTTTCCTTTCTAACTCTGTGAGAACATTGCGAACAAAATAATACGTGTAGCATTTTCTTTGCCTAAATCGAGAAGGAACTCATCTTTTCCAATGTCATACCTCTTAAACTCCTATGAGGAGCAGACCGTCATCTCAATCAATACAGATACATGACCCACCCAACACAACTTTATGTAGATCCTGTCTTTTGACGAAGAACAATCCACCGAAAGTTGTGTTTCCCACCTTCCCAGAAGCACAATCTCCTGACACCGAAGCTATCCACTCACTCCAAGAATGAGAGAAAAGGTGGTTGTGAGGCTGAAACTGATACTCTGTCGTTCTTCTTGACTTTCAAAGCATACATTTTGCAAAGCGCTGATGGTCCAACATTGCTGCAAATCTGCTGTCACAATGGTATCACCTCCTTGTCCGGATAGCTCTGTTGCGACTGCAGCTACCACAATCTGACACCATCATGCATTGTGCATATGCAATTCCTTGACAAGGAGTCTATTTCTCTTCAAAATGATAATCCACGGGCGAGTGGCAGGACATATTTGAGTGAAAATCAATGCAAGTTGAGCTTTTGGAAGGCACTCCTTTTATTGGTACAGATATTTTGATAGTGACTGCTTAGTCGGAGAAAAATGATGTCTTCAAAAATAAATTTGATCAATACGCAGTTCATAAACCCCAAACATAAAGTGAAGTGGCATTTTATTGTTCGAGAGTGTAAAAGGTTATCACACTAGATCATGACTCGAGTAGGTGAAACCCTGTTGTGAAAACGGCATTTTATTGATCGCCACCAGAAAAATGACCGCTGTGATCAAGTCATGATTTCCTTGTGACACCGAAAAGATGTGAAATCATTAAAAGGAATCTTCATTTAACATTCCAAAACTATTTCTTTTTCAAGTGCTGCAGTAGCAAATCGACAAGTTCGGACTTTTCAAACAATCCTCTTGCCCGTTCTTCCAAACCGGCCCTTCTCACCGCCTCTCGAAGCTCTTTCACACTCATCAAAGTCGGATCGCCGGCACAGTCCTCCTTTTCCTTCTCTGGCGGAATAACTCTTTCCAAAAATCGCAGCACATCGTCCAACTCCTCCATCGAAACCGAATGCTCCAATCCCGGATATATCTTGACTCGATACGAATCCTCCGTCGCTCCCATTTCCTTCTTCAGCGCCCTCACCCGATTCCGACTCAACTCGGCGGCCTCGACCGTCACCATCGGATCATCTCTCCCGTGACAATGCAACACCGGCGTCGATTCCGACCCCTTGGCGATTCGAAACGAACCCGATCGGGGAAGATATCCGCTCATGACGACGATTCCCGCCAACCCCAAGCCCCGTTCGGAGCCGTCGCTACGACGACGCGTCATGCCGGCGTACAGCGCCAACGCTCCGCCTTGCGAAAATCCGGCGAGAACGATTCGTGAGTAGTCGATGCCGTGGGCGGGTGCCGTTCCGGCGGTTTCGGATTCGATCAGATTCAGGAGGGTATCGGCGCTTCGGTCTAATCCGTCGCAGACTTCGTTGGATCGCGAGTCCAATCCGGTGATGTCGTACCAGGACGGCATGGAGAAGCCCATGTTGATGGTGACCGGTTGCGTGGGTGCCGTGGGAAGTACGAATTTGACGTGTGGCAGTTTGTCGGCGAGATACTGCAGAATGTTGAAGTTGTTGTTGATGATGATGATGTGGTGCGCGGGTGTAAAAGAGGTTGCGGATGGACATGGCATCGAGAACGGTGAGGGATACAAAGAAACGCAATCCACGAATCGATGAAATCCAATCATGAACGTACCCTGGCCGGCTCGATCCATCCCTCCGCGGTGTCTCCCAATCCATGACACAAAATGACGCTCGCAGAATGTGCATTCTCGTCGTGGGGCGTTAGAATGATGGTTCCGTCGTCTCGTCGAATGGTGCCGGAAAGGGAACGTGATGCGCGCGTTGTGGGGAGGGGGCGTTTAAGTTGGGTGGTGATGAGGGATGTCACGAAGAGGGTTGGGCGCATGATGATGGATGCATGATGATGCGTCGCGTGTCGGCGGCGGTCGCTTGGACTTTTTTAAGTGCACAATACATACAGATAGATGCACAGGTATAAGGTTCCGATTTAAAGGGTGGCATACACAACATGTTATATTATTTGCTACATAAAATAATTTTCACCGCGTCAAGTCGAAGTTGAAGTTCTGAAACAGGACTCACTTTTTGGCTTCGAACCCTTCCCAAACTCGTGAATAACTCCAATTCTTCGAGTTCGAAGTGTCAAACTTTGAACTTTCATATATTGATTTATTTCCCCGCCATTCTGTGCCATGAGCTGTGACATGCATGTAGCTCCATGTGGTCATCGAACCCACTACATAGTCTCGCGCTCTACCCACTGAGCTAACGGAGAAGATACGCGGTGTTACACACGGCCACGGGGGAAAGTGGGCAACTTCGAACTTGTACTTCAACAAGTTCGAGCATGCGAAGTTTTCCGAAACTTCGAACCCGAATGGGAGTTCAAAGTTGTTTGGGTAACGAGCTCAAAAAAAGTTCGCGAGTTTGGTTGGACATATTCGGCGAAGTTTCAAAGTTCCCTAGGCGGGACTGAAACGAACTTCGAACTTGGACATCGACGGACACAGTCACAGCCTAAGTGATGCAGTTGATGTCAAAGGTATGTTATGGTATTGTACCATATTGTATCCCCCGATTTATCCTCCTATCCACCTTAATGAACATGTGTATGGTTATCACGAAGGCAACATCAAATCTACCGTAATCCGGGAAGCTCTTCATGTTCAGAGTGACTCACACCCAATCACACTACGACTATGACCATATCGGTACACCACCGTGAATCATTTCAATATTATATGTGTATGGTACACCGCTGGAACACCGTAATAATCAAATAAGTTGTATGTTTCACTATTGTACTGCTACGACTCTAGAAACCAATATTAACTTCCGTATGGTACCATACTCACTCAAAACCTACAGCGCCGTGATCTTACAACTGTATGGTACCATATATTATTGTATGCTACAGTGTATGGTCTGTGTATCATAAAACATATCAATGATGATTGTTGAGCCCCGTCATTAATCGCTCGTGAGCAGAACCCATAAATTATATTTCTGCACTGCCCGGTCTCTTCTCTCTGTCTGTCTCCATTGCCCCATCTCCACAAGAACAACTCATCACTGGGTCACCAACATCACGATAGCCGCCTCCTGCAAATCAAACCTAACTGCATATCTAATTTGCATTGCCCCAAACCATTCATACATTCGTGTCTTGATACTCATAAATTTCCTACAGCATAAACTACAATGGCTTCCCATCTCTGCATGACTCCAAGGCGGCAACGTCGTTCTCGTCGTCGCACGTCGCCACGCCCGTGGCTGCTGTTCTTTGTGCTGGTGGCGTCGCCATGCCTCGATGCTGCCGACAGTTTGCATAAGGACCCTCATGTTTCATTTCAACGACGCGGCAGTGATGGACAAGAGGAAAGAATGGACGACCCTTCGTTGGAATACTCCGCTACCGATAGAGATGGGGGCGGCGACGAACAAGGCGACGACGACGATGAATACGAATACGCAGACGACGAAGCGATCGAGGAGACAATATCATCAGACGCTTCGCAATACAGGGACGAACGAACAAACGACAATGAATACAGATACAATGACAGGAACCCACAGGAATACCAAGAAGTGACCGACGAAAACACAACCATCACACCCGACATTTACGACCCAGACGACACAGACCCAGATTACCCAAGAAACCCACAACAGGAAATGGACGAACGAGCCACAGCACGATCCATCGACGCTTCTTCTTCCTCCTCCTCGGCTCCATCCGACAATCCCAAAAAATCCTCTTGGATCGCCCACGGAACCCTAGGCACCCTCTCCTTCGGCCTTCTCGTCCCCATCGCCGTCTCCTCCGCTCTCTTTCGCGACCTCCTTCCCACCTATTGGATCTACCTCCACGTCTTTCTCAACGTCGCGACCTTCGCATTCGTCCTCCTCGCGGTGGGACTGGCATTCGCCGCCATGCATTCCCTGGGAGACGCCTCCGAAGGACATTTGAAAGAATTGCATCACATTGTCGGATTGGCGTTGCTGTTGTTGCTCGCTTTTCAGGTGGCCAATGGATTTTTGAGACCGCCGAGAGAATTCGCAGAGGACGACGACGACGACGAGGAGGACGCGCCGCGCGTCTCGGATGGGAGGGGGCGGCGCGAAACGTCGCCACGGGCCGTGTGGCGAGGGATTCATAGGACGACGGGTTTGGTGTTGTTGGCGGGGGGGACGTGGCAAGTTCAGAGCGGGTTGGAGATCTTTGCGCGAAAGTTTGGAGCGGCGGATTGGGGGGCGGTGTACCTCGGGTACATGGGTTGGGTGGTGTTCCTCATGGGAGGAGGCAAATTGTGGATGAAATTTCAAGAGACCAAGAGGGAAGGGAAGAATCCCTGGAATGCGGAGGATGAATTGTTTGATACGGATGCGTTGAGTCATGGTTTGGACGATGATTAGTTGTGATGGTTGTTTATGCTGTTACTTGCTGGTCGCCATGGTCAGAGTCGATTGAATAAAAATTGCAAGAAATATAGTTGCTATGTCTAAATTGCAACAGTTCTTTCCACTTATCTCTGCATTGGCGTTCATGGAATACATAGACTTTGCTCTACGCATTCAGTATGATTGTGTTTTTGGTTGACATTCCAACTAATCTATCTTTTAATCAATTGTCATTAGTGACCAATTAATGTTTTTGTTCATCGTGGTAAGATGACACCCGTAGGAATTTGAATGCCCTCTGCCTTGGATGTTTCTATCACATGCCATGTGACATGTAGATCTGCATCAGCAGCTATCAAAAATACTTCATATATTCTGCAGGGATTTTGAGCTGGTGCCAATCTGCATCAATTCATACATGCTATTGCATGCTGCATGAGAAGATAAATGCCCACTCATTAAGCAATTTGCAGAATGTGATCAAGCTTACAATGAAACATTGGGTAAGTTTATGAATATGCATCGAGTTGTTGTGCTGGTATGTAAGCCAAAGCATCCGGATGCAATCTGCATTTGTTATATTTGATCCCAATGATTTTATAACCTAATGTTGATCTACACAAGCGATTGTAAGCATTTTGTGTATAGTTCAGTCATTTTAGGCGAAAAATCTCTTCATAAGCTCATACATGCTGTAGACAATATAGACCACTGCTTTTCAATATTAATTGGGATTGAAAGTTTCTTCTCGAGGTCTACAGACTACAGAGCTTTTGACCTAACATTTCAGATCTGAAACAAATCTAAATTGTTATCATGAAAATTGTATTGTATCTAGATGGCAAAGAAATTAAAATTATGCTAATCGGATTGTTATTCATCTTATGGGACTTATAACATATAAACTCTTCAACATTGAATCAGCAAACTTGTCTTTGCATCATTTCATTCAAAAAACACTTTACAAGTCATTTGAAATGATACAACAAACTGATTAGAGACAAATCTATGAAGTACCTCTGGTTACAGTTGTTAAGGCTTTTCCTTAGAAGTCAGAATGCTCGTTACAAACATATTTATCACATCTGATACATGACAAAACAGGACAGCTCGTAAACAAGGTCTCATCTCCATACAGCTTACTCAACCTCCAGTGTCTAAAAGCAAACATCATGACATCTTGTAATTATCACAAATGATAACAATCCAGTTCTGGTTCTGTCAGAAGCCTATTTGTATTTCATGCAACAAAGGTAATATGAATTGATGCTGGAGCTGGTGCATGCAAACAAGTTTTATTTGAACTTGCCAGTCTGATAATGATCAATGGTAAAAGGGCACTCATCACAAATAAACTCATCAAAATTGGTGAACCAAACTTGACTTTGCATCATTTTGTAAAACAAACTCTTTACAAATAACAGCGCAAAGAATTCTTCAGAAGTCAATCTACACTTTACCACCATTTACAATTGTAAAAGCTATTTCATAGAAGTTCAGAGCACTTATTACACTCGCAATCTTTGCAACCAACACAGCACATAACAGGACACATGTGTGCCGGTTATTGTCTCTGCAAAGCTCATGGAACATTTGGAACCTGAAATCAGTTATCATGGTATCATGCTAGAAGGCCTGTTACTATTTCATGCATAAATAGCATTATGATTGTGGTTGGAGCAAGTTCTGCATTGCATTATGATCACTAGATCACAATTGCATGTGTGTTTCAGTTGGCTGGTGTGACGCATGAGTTTGCATACTATTTAATATGATAATTTTACAGAGGAGCAATGTTTTATCCTGATGGTTACCTAGGCATTGATGCCATTTCACACTGTAAGCAAGATGGGGGGCTTGAATATGAATTGTGGTCAGATCATGTGCATTCAATTTTTGTCTTCATGATGATCAGTTGATGATCACAAATGCATGCATTTTTCAGTTGGTGATTTGTGTCATTATCAAGTTCTCATGATTTAAAACGGTGTTTGTGCAGAGCAGTAATTGTTCATCCCAATTTTACCTATCCAATGGTGCCTTTATACACACAGTAAGCAAGAGTGGGAGGGATTGAATATGAGTTGTGCTTGGAGGTGCTTTCTTTGTTTTTGGAGTAAGATGATCTATATTTTAATGATGATGATTTGATCACACTTGCATGCGTGTTTCAGTGGGTGTGATGCATGAATTAAAATGCGTTAAATTTGATGATTGTGCAGAGCAGTACAATAATGGTTCATCTTAATTTTGTCTTTTCGTGGATAGCATTACACACAATAAGCAAGGGAGGTCCTTGAATATGAATTGTGATTGGAATAGGCACATCTTTGAAAGTAGGACTATCTATATGATAATGACTTGATCTCAATTTCATGTGTATTTTGATGAATGTGATGCATGAGTTTGAAGGAATGTTTCATCCTGAAATTACCTATGCGTGGATGTCATAACACAATCAACCTTACAATCTATAATTCCCACTGTGCATATCAGAGCATGACTATTGGGATGAAACTGGTCTTGAATTGAAATTGACTTGACTTGACTGCAAATAATTACCTGTAAAGCATGGACACCTTGATTGACATGTAAGTTGTTGTGCCTTGAAATAGTTCTTGTGCAGCCCGGGGCAGGTGGGTGCCCCTTGCTGGGAGTGGTTTATGTCATAATGTCTAAAAGATACCATTGCGACTGATGATAGGATCAGTGGATTTTCCACGTGGCTCAACACAGAGAAGAATTGCAGAATCAAGACAAAGCAGAATTTCCGCGAGGCTTCTATTGGGCTTCTATTCTTATCCTCGTTCTTCCGCTGTTGCTCCGTCCCATGATTCTCCCGTCCAACAATATTTTGAAACAAAGCCATCACTGAATAAAACGCCGTTGACGACACTGCCACGATAGCTACTAGCGATCCTTCACGAGAGTGTTTTATTTTGTAACGAATCGATATCGCGTCCAGTCTGAATTCCAATCACGGTCAACAAGAAGCAGCAATCACGTTGGCATTCATCGATCTCTCTCTCGCTTTTCTTTCAACGTTTGAGCATTCCTTGCCAGCCTGCAATCCACAAAAATAATCGCCAATTTCAATAAGCAATCACCAACAATGAATCACGTCCATCCTCCTCCCTGGCTTCCCTTTCTGCTCCTGGTCGCACTCTCCCTCTCCTCACACGATTCATCATCGTCTTGTCAAGCGCGTCGCATGGCGTTGCTCCCTCAGTCACGAATTCGAAAATTGTCCGCCAAATCATCGTCGTCGTCGACCGCGCCGCACTCTTCCATGCTGCTGCTCTATCGCGGCGGAGACGTCGTGGATCATCCCGACGACAATCTTCACACTCTCGTCAACGATCATGACGACAAGGATTTCACTTACAACGACAGCAACAACGGCGACGACACGGAACAATGTTCCTCCCCCGCTGCCGCAACCACCACGTCCATCCACGTGGAAGCCACGGTCTCCTCCTCTTCCGAAAATCAAGTTCGAGATGCGTCATCCTCAACTTCATCGCTGTCTTCGAATGATGGAACAATCAAAAATAAACTACATAAAAAGAGCAATGCCGTGGGAGATCCCGATGGAAATTCCAGTGATGACGAAGAGGATGAAGAAGATGACACGGATGACGAAGAATTGCAAAAGGAATTACGGGAATTGGAGCAACTTTCCAACCAAAGACACACAAAACAGGATGAAGAGGAACCAACGAATGATTTTCGACAATTGATGGAATTGGCTCAAAGGCGGGATGAGATGAAATCGAAAATTGAAGAAATGGAACGGGAGAGAGATCGTCAACGGCATGAAATGAACATGAAAACGAATAACGATGATCCATCTCATCAAGATGAGACACGACATTCTTTGGAAATTTCCGTGGAAGAAGTAGTCGATCCCAATTCACCATTGGAGGCATCCATTGATTCCTCCACTTCGTACCACATGACGGGACACGATGTTCCCAAGGAAGACGCCGTCATGAAAAGACAACGAAAGTACCAACGGGGATTTTTGACCAAGAATACCAATGTCAAGAACGACAACAACAACAACAAAAATGATATGTCGACAAAGAATGGATCGGTAGCAAATACACAAAGAGTGGGCACCACCATCGATTCCACCACCATGGATAATATCCTCGTAACAGCATTCCGGCCCATGCTATTCCTGCCCCCGCCGCCGCCCCGTCAACCATCGCCCATGGGATCGGTCTCGTTGAAAAACGTCGATGTCGCATCGCGGAGGAGACTCGATCGACGTACCCTGTATCATGGGCTGTTGGCGGAATTGGGAGGATGTCATTCCAATGTCGGTGCTGCCAAGGACGGAGCAGGACCTACAACAAGTGCAAGTGCCAATGTTATTCGACGAAGGTATTTGGATGCCGAGACGAGTCGATCTCTCCGAGGAGCATTGAGTTTGGCATGTCAACCGAAATGGAGGGAGCGTGTCACCATGGGAGGTGTTTTGTCCTTGGGTGGGAGAGCGTCTTCCAAACAGACGATGGAGGGTGTCACGAAAGAATCTGTGATTGATAATGAGGGAGACAACAGCAACGAAGAAGAGGAGGAGGAAGATGATGATGAGTATAATGATGTTAGTTTGGATGAAGCTGAGTTGCCATCGTGGTGGTATAGAAGTGGAGTGTGTCTCTTTCCCCCCTTGGATGGGGATGACATGAATGCATCGGGATTGGCATCCAAGAGTGAATTATTGCAATCGAGCACCAAACAGCAGCAGCAGCAGTATGGTCCACAGGGGATGGGAATGGACGGACAGAATGGATTTTTTGGACCAACGGATCTCAACAATGAAGATGGATACAATGCGCCAGCCACTCCAGTCAAGCCGTGGCGTTGTACCATGGGGATGCAGGAAACACTGGCGATGGCTTTAGCTCACTCGCTTTCATGTGGTTTGGCTCTGATCGACGATGAAGCATTGTCTCTCGTTCGTGAGAGAGTGGAGCAATCATTGGCGGAGTTGGCGGGGGAGGATAGCGATGAGGCTCCTCCGACGATCGATCCCGAAGAGCTACGCAACGCGGCATTGTTGAAGCATTTGGTAAGACTGGCGAATGAGGGAAAGATTTCTCTGTCGGACGCCGGTACATTCTCAGATAATGCGAAAACGACATCATTTGGAAAAGTATCGGATCGCATGGAACGTGATTTGGAGTTGGATCTTGATGACGGCAATGACGATTTGGCCGTCGAAAGCGTGCGCTTGATGAAAGAAGATGAGCGTTATTGGTTTGAAACTCACCAAGCCGAGAATGCCGAACCAAAAAGGCAACGCCCGTTATCTCTGGTGCTTTTCCTCCGATCCGATTCGGCGCACATGATCCTCAAATCAAAATCAGCGGTGGAAACATTGGCTCACGAATGTGTTAAGAAGGATGGCATACACTTACTCATGCTCGGAGGAAAGGGCATCGATGCATCAACAACATCCTTGCCCGACGAAAACAATGTCGGAGTCGCCAATGGAAGAATGCATCGTCAGCATTCTGGACGCGGCAAGGCGTTCTCGATGATGTCGAATTTCCCGCCGGGAACGCCAGAATTCAATGCTCAATTAGAGAATAGTCAGAGGGCGGGAGGACATTTCGGCCCTGGAGCATTCAACGCAAACAACATCAATGCTTCTGGGATTAATGATCCTGAGGGCTCGCGTCGATTCAATATTTTCTTGGCAAGGACGGTGGATCAGACTGGTAGGCCACAGATTATGGGTACCATTGCACCCCCCCAGGTAAGTTTGTTATTTGGGTGGACATTAAATGAATTATTCAACAGTGACATGTTTTAATGATTGAGTGCCTGATTTTTCATCCCCCACAGGCAGGGAACCTCTTCCCGACGATTCTCGCTAACATGGCAAAAGACAATCTTCGAAAAATTAAGGAAGAAGGGATTGACGAAGATAATGAGCAGCAAGCATTCTTCATAAAACAAATGGAAGAACTTGTAAATCAGGTAGAACAAATGGGTTTAGAAGGAGGTAATGATTCAACTGATCCCACCAATACTGCTTTCTTCAATGCCACAATAACTTCGCCATTTGGCAGTGAGGTGATGAACCAAGGAAACAATGCTGAAAACGGAAATGGCAATTTTGGTCCTCCTCCAGAGGTCGTCCGACGTGCTATCCAAGATGCTATGACAGGAGTCATAGATCGTTTAGCACAAATGTCGTCAACCAGCGGTGGTGCTGGAATTCCAATGAATATTGCCCGAGCTTTTTCCCAGGTGCTTTCCAATGAAAATTTGAGGCGGGGAATAGCGGAGAACTTGTCTCGTGCTGCGCCAGCACTCATTGATCCTAGATGTCAAGGTGGTACGTTTTGTATGATATGCTCTCGCTTTGTCTGTACTACTTTTTCCATCACACACTTCTGTTCTGTTTGTCACGGCTGTCTTAGTCATGTTATCGGTGTATGTCCCTCCAGGCCCAGATCACCCTAATAAAGGTATGATGCCAGGTGATCAATTCAAAAACCCAAAACAGGCTCAGCCACAGGCTCAGGATCCTGTTTCCAAAGGCAATACACCGCATGGTGTGGGAGCATGGCTTAACAAGATACTATCATCGTCTTCTGACAAAGGAAAATCCTCCGAGCAAGACGCTTCAACATTGATGTCTCAAGAACCAGACGAGGAAACTTCTGCTGCCGCTCGTGATACCGTAAGCAATTTACATCAGTGCGAAGCCGGGGAAGAAAAAACAGCCTCAGTCGAAACACAGGATAAACAGACGCATCAACCTGAATCCTCAAAACAGAGTAAACCCACAAAAAGCAAAAGAAAGCGAAGCATGGATCGGGCGAGAACTTTGGCGGTTGCAGCGGCCGCGTTGGCAGGCGCGAAGAAAGAACAGAAAGAAAAAGGAAAGCACCAGCCGCCTGTCAAACTAACTCCCCAACAAAAGGCCAATAGAAACTTGATTCGTCTGCAAGCTCTGTGTCGAAGTGTTCCACTACGCAGCCCTGTTGACCCCGTGCGTCAGCGGTCTTGGGAAGCATGGTCCGACAGAGAAGAAGGGTCTGTTGTGTTCAGAAAGAACAGGAACGCTTTGCTTTCGCAATTTGAAAAGCGTAAATTGAGCATTGAGCTGAACGGTTCTAGGGGTGCGGGAACTGTACTGAGACAAATGTTGAGCGTAAAAGATGTAACTTCTGACATGGATAATATTATCAAATGCGCAGTTGAGTTAGAGGCAGCGAAGAGTCAAAGACATGATGTAAGTTTGAGGACGTCTTGTTTCTGCTTTTTGTTGTACTAACTGTTGGCTTACCCTATTTTCTTCCCACACAAAAGGAATCGCCTTGGGGAGTGACGAAGACATCTACAAACGAAGACACGAAGCGACCGGTGGACAAGACACTAATCAGTTTTCTCAAAAGACAGAATGGTGATAATCATCTCAAGACTATAAGCGGGGCCGACGTTACAGAAACTCGATTTATTCACCCATCAAGTCTAGAATTGGCTCTATCGCACATCTGTGGAGTGAGTCCGTCTCCTGGGTCCCACGGCGCAACAACCTCTTCAACGTCAGTTCTCGCTTCACAAAGGACGAAAGAGGATTTGATGGCATTGGCTGAAGACAAACATGAACGTGCACTTATTCCAAATTGTGTTATGCCACAAGATATAGGAGTTACCTATGACATGATTGGAGGTTTGAGCGAAGTGAAGGAACTCCTTCGACAATCTATCACTTATCCTTTAAAATTTCCCCACTTGTATAATGAAGGCATTGCCAGGGAAGCAGTAAAAGGTGTGCTCCTGTTTGGTCCGCCTGGAACCGTAAGTGTTCATTTCCTATTATAAATAATTGTTGTCATCCCTTCGTATCAAACTTGAATTTCGTTTATTGCAGGGTAAAACAATGCTTGCAAAAGCAGTGGCCACTGAAGGTGGAGCTTCCTTTTTGAGTGTAGATGCTTCTTCGGTTGAGAATAAATGGTTGGGCGAATCTGAAAAGAACGCCAAGGCAGTTTTTACATTAGCAAGAAGGTTAGCCCCCTGCGTTATTTTCATAGACGAAGTGGACTCTCTGTTGTCTAGTCGGGAGGGAAGCTCTGATGACTCAGCACATGGAACGTTGACTAGCGTGAAAACGGTTAAGTCTCAAAATCTTCTTTGTTCATTTTATTACTTCTTGCTCTTGTTCTCACGCAATTTTTGTGTTCAGACAATGATGAGCGAATGGGATGGCCTGAATTCTGGTACAAATGGTAAAGGCGACGCTGGATCAGACCGTGTTGTTGTCATTGGCTCTACAAACAGACCTTTTGACCTCGATGAAGCTGTTCTTCGGCGATTCCCCCGACGGATTCTTGTGGACCTTCCCGACCTTGAAACGAGGAGAGAGATACTTGAAGTTACACTGAGCGAAAATCGACTTGGTCCAGATGTAAACTTGACAAAGATTGCCGAGAGGCTCGAAGGTTATACAGGCTCAGATCTCAAAGAAGTATGCCGAGAAGCTGTTGTACAAATAAGCCACGAACAAGCTAGAATGCTCGATAGAGGAGATCTGCTTGATGATGATCATGATGAACTGATTGAAGGGGGAGCTACTTCCGGCGAATCTGGCTTTCAAATGCTGCGGCCAGTGACGATGCGTGATTTTGAAGCTGCAATGAGGAAGTTGAAGCGGAGTGTCTCAGAAACTGGCCGCGAGCTGGCGAGAGTATGGGAATGGAATGATGAATACGGCGAAATCAAGAAAAAAAGCAAACGAGATACACTTCCTCAAATGATGAACATGTTTTTGTAATCCTGCTAAATATGATTTTTAGAATACTCTGATAATCTCAAGTCTCAAATTTACTTCTGCAGACTTGTGCTGAACGTCCTCTAGCCAATAAACTAAAATAGACATGAAATTCATAACTTTGCGCTACAACCATTTGTAAACAATCTGTGTAATTTGCTTGTTCGAACACAATAGCTACCAATGATAATGGTTCTGTTGCTTTTCTCTAGAGCAAACTCAAAAATCAAATGTTATGGCTATGATGATGAGACACTGGGTGACGTAATTCGGCTACACGCCCAAACGCTCGAAAATCCCCGATTTTTGACGAGGCCAAATCGGATGCCTTAACCCACTTTTTGGCTAAATCTGGTCACATCGAAAAATAATTTAGCCAAAAAGGAGGTATGTGTCCGGACACCCCCACTTTTTGGCTCTAGATAGCATTATTTAGGCGAAATCTGGTCAGATTTTATGCTTGCAGTAGGACCCATGGCATGATTCGCGGTAAAAAATCATAACTATAGTAATATTCATAATCTATTACCACCATATAGCCACTAGCTAGCTCTAGTTGTGGGTAAATTAACATAACTATAGCCAACCCAAGTTTCTTACCAAAGCGACTGAAAATGACCATAGTGTTTGGCGCCGAAAATTAGCCATACATTCACCTCTGACAGCCTCTGACAACCGGCCGATGACGCTCTCCATTGACATCTCACAAGCTATCCATGCAAACGAGATGTTATTGTATCTAACATAATAATATCATGTCGAGTTACTGGAAGTAGGGGGTGCACTGACATTTTTTTACTTAGTACGTCTAATTGTATGTGGTATGGCACATTTTTATGTTTGACTCTGATTTTGCCATCACCCATTTTTGACCAACATCGCTCGTCCCTTTTCTCTCCATCACTGAAAAACGATTTGCCGATCAACCCAAATCTTGACATCTGATTCTCAAATGTCATCCCCTTCATGAAGTTATTGAAAATTTTCGTGATGCAGTCGCACGGGGGCAACATTAAGAAATAGGACTGCATTGTCCATTTTTTTACGTACCCCTGTTGCTCTGCAAAGTGAGAATCAAACAGTCCAAAAAAAGGCTCACGGCCATTGTGAGACCGCGGTTGTGAACCCGGTTGCAATATCTTTGCAATCACCATGGTTTTATCAACTCTGATAACTTGCCATCCCTTGGCACTACCAAGGCAAGGTGCCCAAACCATCCAATCGCACAGAAACTTTGTTTAACAAAAAAAACAATCCATTTTCACTGACTTTTGCTCAGTGCAAAAATCTCTGGATTTCAACGCTCCAGGAAGAGCAGCGGGCCATTTTTGACCCAGCCAACTCAGGCCTCGCATTCTCTTCAATTCCATTGAAGGTAAGAGGCAGGGGGTATGTTTTGGGAACAAAAATAAGGTGAGTTGACCGTATTTTCCATTTTTCACAGGATGTGTAACAAAATATTCACCTTATTTTTTCAACCAACTTGGTAGTCTTCTAGATGGAAGGGGAGTGGCCCTGGAAGAAGCCTGATTTCAAAGGCAAGCCCTGCCATACCATCCTTCCCAAATCAGCTGCAAACATGCAACAATCAACTGAAGAAGAGACATGTTATACAAGACACAACAATCAACCAGTTAATTGATTGTTGACTATTTCAATTATTCAATTGATGAAGCAAAATATTTGGGTTGGGTTAATTAATTGTTGAAATTGATTATTCAATTGATGGACTACTTAGTTAGTTCATTCATTTCAGATAATTAATTAATAAATGATAATTCTCATCATCATAAATGAAGCATAAATAAAATTACTAGAAAAACTGTTGCATCATGGTATTTCATAAATTTGTTGTTTATAAGTCACATTTTTTATTACTATATTTGATAATAATCTAAATTAAGAAAGTATTCTTTTTAATATGATTGGTACAGTAAAATAGGTTTTGTTGCTGTTTTGCTTGTTCTTGATCACTTATGGCCTGGAATG
>JALLPD010000517.1:0-15609 GCA_036940065.1 Cyclotella cf. meneghiniana
GTGTACAAGCCTACACATGATCTTTAAGTCTCTTAAAGATCATACCAGGGGATGTCTAGACCCTACACAACCATCACTATGTCATTAACACACACATACCAATTGCTACATACTGATTTGAATTTTACATGATAAAAGCATGAGAATCACCAAATGACAATCCTCATTTTGAATTAGTTAAAAATAGCTCATTAAAAATAATTTCCAATCATGAGGAAGTCGTTTCTACTTCTGTATCTATGACTATTCTTTTTCTATCAAATTCGTCCACCTAACGCTTAAGTCAATTTGTCACTTTCACAGCTCCTGTTGCCTCCAAAGGCAAAAAGAAGAAAGACATTCCCAAAAAAACCAAGTGTCATGCCTTGAAAGGCACACAAGTGGAGGAAACGTTTTTAGCTAGCAACTGCCCTGATTTGGCATTGCCTCTGGACTTGAATGCCCTTCAAATGGATGATAAATTTGTAGACATTAAGTAGGTCAAATTGATGAACATGCTCACTATACCTTGAGTAATAAAGCATCATTGTATGATGATGATATGTAAATGTCTACATCTAGTCTTGTTGAGTTCATCAATGACAACTTGTCTGTTGACCTTTCTCGACTACTGGAAATGCTTCATATCTCTCAACCTTTGAGACCTTTCAAATGGAGGTTTACCAACCCTGTTACAATTATTGTGGACCCAAAATTGTTTTACCAAACAATGAGTCCCTGGTCACTATATGTACTGCAGTACCATCAACATGATCAACGGTCAAAGACTCCTATGAGTACTTCTCAACTCCAGCTCCGCAGTTTCCTTAATCAAAAAAATCACTCTACCCCCAAAGGTCATCACTAAAACAATCAGTATGACATGAAATGTCACCACTCTTGCTGGAAAGATCCAGACGCAAGAAGAAGTAACCCTCAGAGACCTGAGGCTGCCTGAGTTTGATATAAACAGCTGTCTTGGTAAACAAGAATGTCTCACAACGTCAAATATTTCATTATCCTGGGTACTAATTTCTTGGCTAAAGCAGTAATTAAACTGAATTACTCAACAGGAAAAATGTAATGGTTTGGTTGTTCCATTTCACAACGTCTGCCTGACTGTCTGAACTCCTCAGACTTTTGATTCCATGGAATACATGTTCTTCATACAAATAGAATATAACCTCCTTGGCAAATATTGGTTGTGCTGCTATGCCACAAAATCCTTGACACTAAGTATGAATGGACAGATGTCACAGATGTTATGGACAAGCTCCCACATCTTAACCTCCACCAAAAAGCAGATTTGCTGAGAGTGTTGTAGGACAACAGCAAGATATTCGATAGTACCCTTGGTACTTTTCCACATTGCAACATACAAATTGAATTTTTACCTGATGGAAAGTTTGTGCATTCATGACTGTATCCAGTACCATGTGTGCATTTTAAAACGTTCAAAACAGTACTAGACCGCCTCTTTGAAATCGGAGTGCTTGCTCCCACAACAGAGAGTGAATGGGCTTTGCCATCCTTGGTTGTGCCAAAAAGGATGGGCACATATGTGGGATCAGTGACTTACGCCAACTTAAAAAAGTTATTAGACGTAAGCAATATCCACTGCCAATAATCAAGGATAACTTGCGTAAATGCTCAGGCTACAAGTTTTTCACAAAACTTCACATTAGTATGCAATACTATAGCTTCAAGCTTGATGAACATAGTCAGGACATCTGTACTATCATCACTTTATTTGGGAAATATAAATACTTGAGACTCCTGATGAAGCTCAAATGTTTTATTGATATTGCTCAGTCAATCATGGAAAGCATATTAGCTGGCATCAATGATGTGGATGTGTACATTGATGATGTTGGTGTCTTTTCTCCTGACTGTGATCACCACATCAAGCTGCTTGGCACTATATTATTCTGTTTACAAGAACATAGCTTCACCATTAACAGCGTAAATGTAAATGGTCCCTGAAAGAAATGGACTGGATAGGTTATTGGCTTACTCCATGGGGTTTAAAACCTTTCATGAAAAAATAGATGCCATCTTCCATATGGATCAGCCCCCTGGAATGCTGCTGAACTGCACATGTTCCTTGGCTGTGTACACTATTATCGGGATATGTGGCCAAGTCATGCTCACATCCTCAAACCCTTGGCTGACAACTCAGGGTTGAAAAAGCATACTCCAATACCTTGGACCCTTGTCATACAAGCAGCATTTGACAAAATGTGCTCATTAATGGTGGCAGATGCCCTTGATGCATATCGGACCATAACAAACGGTTCAATGTGTATACAGATGCATCTGGGTATCAATTATGTGCTTGTATTTTACAAGAAGTCCAACCAGTTGTCTACTTTTCCTGTAAGTTGTCAAAGTTGCAGCAAACATATACAGCGATTGAAGAGGAAATGCTTTCAATTGTGGCTATGCTTGATGAGTTTTGTGGTTCTGACATTCATGTCTTCCCCGACCATAAAAACTCAGCCTTTGATAACTTAAAAATGCAACAAGTCCTGTGTTGGGGCAACAAGGTTGAGGAATTCTCACCAACATCGCACTACATTGAAGGCCCCCTACAACATACTAGCTGATAATTTATTTCAGCTCCATTGCCTGGTTATACCAGCACAGATAATGGAGGGGATGAATCTTGTTGAGCCCACAGTGGCTTCTGAAGATGAAGATGATGCATACTTCCTGACACAGGAGTACTACAGCTTTCACAATGATGAACTGGTGTAGGTGATTGAGGGCTATCTCAACCTCCCGGTGATGCCCTATCCTGACCGTAATCCTTTGAATCACGCACACATATGGGAATTGCAACAGCAGGACGAGAAACTGCTTGCTCTCCACAATAAATATCCTAACAACTATGTCAAGCTGAAACTAAGTGATGATGTTGATGACATCATCTGTTACAAGAAAACCCCACTGAGGACAATGGAAAATTGCCTTACCTGAGGAGATGGTGCTTCACACCATTGGTTCCACCAAATAATGGGAAATCCGGGCCAAGACAGGTTGCGTGACACATTGAAACAATGTTATCACCATCCATCCTTATGTCGACATATTGACAAGCTTACATGTCAAGATTGTCAATTGTAAAACTACCCGACCAAGGATATGGTCTGTTGCCCAAAAGAGAGGTTCATCTTGCACCCTGGGAAGAAGTCACTATTGATTTAATTGGCCCTTGGACAATCAAGATCAATAACAGACAAGTAGAGTTCAATGCCTTGACATGCATTGACACTGCCTCAAACCTAGTCAAGTTTATCAGAATTGATAACAAGACTTCAGCACATGTTCATGACAAGTTCACACAATGCTGGCTTTGTCATTACCCTGACCGTTATGTTGTTTACATGACAAGGGAGAAGATTTCATAGGTAGTGCCCTTCAATGGCTACTAGAACTATTCACCATAAAGTATGTGTGCTCAACAAGCAAGAAACCTGAATTTAATTCTATCTGTGAATGTTAGCAATGGACTGAAACCCTAGTGCATACCAATCCCCCACAAAATATGGCCTCTGTTAGCGACATAATTGATGATGCATTGGCAATGGCAATGAATGCCATGCAAACAACTGTTGCTACTACCCTTGGAAGTGCTCCAGGTTCTGTTACCTTTTGCAGAGACAAGTTCCTAAATGTACCACTGATTGCTGGTTGGTAGGCAATAGCACAGCTCCGTGAACATGATGTTAATGAGAATTATGTCAAGCAAATAGGAAGCATTATCAGTTTGATTACACTCCAGGGCAAAAAGTCCTGAAGAAGATGCACAATCCAACTAATTTGGGAGTAAGGACAGATGGCCATTATATCATTGAACATGTTCAAGTTAATGGTAACCTAACCATCATACTACATCCTGGAGTTGCAGAATGTATCAACACGTGCAAAGTTCTGCGCTGTTATTGACAACATCAAATACAGGGATCCTGTGTTTGACCATTTTCCTTTCCAAATACCCCAGTGATGACAACTTACTATGTACAAGTTGTGCCTGAGGTCTTTTTGAGTCTTTGACCTCGCGTCTTCTTTCACCACCTCATCATTTTGAGGGAAGGATAAGTGGAGTTTTTGAGACTATTTTTTTGTTTGTTTGATTCATGGCAGAACACGCCTTGCCACAAAGGGGAAGAGTGTCCTACCCATGGATAGAGGCCCTTTTGTATACAAGGAGGAATTATGTATTCAAAAGGCTGATAACATGTGCACACAGGACTAGCTGGTAGCTGATGCTTTCCAGCTACATACAAAGCTGTATCTGAGTATTGACACTGCACTGAGTCCTATACAGGACCTTCTTACTAAAAGGGGTCACGTCAGGCTAACTGTGTGACTTTGAGAAAAGGTGTACATACTTGGAGTATCACCTTTTGCTGGTTACCTGTCCAATTGATGTGCAATTATGCTTTAGACTGGTGTGTCTGTCGTATGTGAGAAGCACGTGTAGTACATATCTGCTTTTTGGTATTTAAAGGTACCGCTCCCAGAGGTATCTAGATATCTCTGAGAGAGCTGTGGTGTTGATTGCATGTCCAGGAGGACTCCTTCAAGACTGTACTGAGAACAAAGAGAGAGTTTGTTAGTAGTTTTAAATTAATTAGTTTGGTTCCCAATATTATTTGTCAACCATTTTAACTATTGACCTACTAGACTGTAGTTCAGATGCTCATAAGTCACTGACACAAAATCAATCATTATTGATTTGCAAATGGAAAGAAAGATCAATCTATCTTTTTTTGATGAAGATGAACCTAACATTGAATTGCCTCCCTTGCCCAAATAAATAATGAATTGAATGATGGTGTTATTCAACATCAAGAAATTCATGACATACACATCAGTCAATCCAAGAGCACCAATCTTATTTCACGTGACATTCCTTAACTAAAAGATCCACCTGAGTTACTGTTTATAAAATCTTCAGGGCATCAAGACTCAACTGGTGAACACCACATTAATGGCAACAAAGTTTTGTGAAGTCAGGGTGATAGTAGCAATACTAGGCAACCATTGATGAAATCCTTGGATTCAGCAATCACCAATTCCATGAATCTTGCTGATGCAAAGAGTGATGCCGTCAACAATGCCTAAGAGGAGGTGGAAGTTGAGATTCCAAATTTGATGAAATTTCAGTCTATTAATTCTGACAATACTAGTGTAACTTATACAAATACTTATCCATTGGATTCCACCCTACAACTACTGTGGATGTTATGGAAGAGAGGCGGACTTTCAGATGAGATTTTTTTTGATGATGTCATGTTACTGAGCATGCTACAACACATCAAAGAAGGAAACAAACAATCACATTCTGTTGCTCCAAAGTTATGGGTCAATTATAATGCAATGAAGGAAACAACCTTGTTATGTTTAAAAGCAGGAAAAACCTATCTCTACTTGGAAAAATTGGAGATCTTATTCAGAAACGTCTGTTGTTCAGAATAGAGGTTTCTAGTTCATTTTTGGAATGCTCTGCTCTTAGAGAACACTGCACACATGCAGAAGGCTACCAAAATACCAGATCAAAGAGTGGGTTTGTCAGATTTATGCAAAAGATGACTTCATTAGCCCTTGTGGAACCACAGGTAAAATAACATCAAACCAAAAACTGTCCTGGATGAACAATATGGACTACTGCATCAGGTGAGCTGTGTGTTCTATTTAAATTGTTCAGATGGAGGATACTCTTCCAATGAGGGGAGACAGCAGCATTGCTATCATCAGTTCTCAACAAAATATGTCACATACATGTACCTTGCATATTCCACAAAAATTCCAGACATCACAGTGCATAGATATCCGGAAAGTTTAGCATTTTTGCCCGACAATAGTGCAATGAGGACAGATAAGTTGCACATCATCAAACAATATGTTTTGAAGCATTGAAAAGGTACCCTTCTTTGGCGGTGTTGCTTACAACTTGGCCAGAGCCATTCTTGGCAATGGAGGTCATTTTGATTGTGTATTACTTCAACAGAACAACAGGCTTCTACATAGAGATCACCCAAGTCATCAACAAACCTACATTTATGATGGACTTTCTATTCCTCCATTGAGAAGTATTGATCCCGATCAGTCAATTGATGATTGGCTCAAGATACATGATCAATCATGTATGGTATATATGTGATTGATCAATTTACAACAAATCCTTTCGGCAAAAGGAAAAAAGGAAAAAAAGTATTGCACAAGAAGATTCTTTGCCAGAGAACAAAAACATACATGACAACGATGAATCTAAGAAAATGGACAAAGATCATGATGGACAATGTCAGATGGGAAATAGAGGAAAAAGAAAATAAAATAAAATAAAATAAAGGAATGGAAGAAGGAAAAGACCTGAATGAAAGTATTGACAAAGATGATTCATTACCAGAAAACAAAAATATAGATTCCATGGAATCAAAGAAATTGATGAAGGTAATGATAGACAAGGTCTGATGGGCAATAGCAGAAAAGGTAAAGAAGCTGGAGAAGGAAAAGAAAAGGAAGGTGGAGAGAGACTGAACTTATTTAGTATTTGAAGCAAAGATGGCCATTACAACATAGACAATGTTAATTCCAGTTTTGTTCAAGAATCAAGTGATGACCAAGATCTCAATACAGTATCAGAATAACCATTATTTGATAATCAGATAGTGCCTTATGAGTCACCAATGAAGCCAATAGAACATCATGATGCTATAAGTGTTCATTCTTCAGAAAGAACAAAAAAGAAGAAAGATCAATTGAATTGAGAAGTTAACACAACCAATGAGTTCAATTGAGGGGGGTCAAATTGTTTACTACGTCCTGTTCTTACTAATGATGTACCAAATTCTACTTGTGTGGGTCGCACAATGGAGCAAGAGAAACCAGCAAAAAAATGCTTATTACAATGGAGAAGTCCATATGGAACGCACAGCACAGATAGGAAATATTGTCCTGTGAGACTAGAAAAACATGAGTACAGTGACAGAAAAAGCATTATTGGTGTAGTGTATGATGTGATGTCTACTTGTGGTATTAACATTGTTACTGAATTTGGAATAACCATGCATTCAAGATCAAAAAGAGAGAATTTGATTGAACATGCATGCTACCAAGTGAAATGTGGTAGAAATCGGGACTGACAAGTATTCCAATGACTTCTCTCCTTTAAATGCATGGACTGAAAATTATAGGTAAATCATTCAACTTGCTTTCAAAAGATGTACCAAGAATGAATTTGAAGAGTTCATTGGAAATGCTCATGAAAGGAAATGCAAATATTGGAACAATGCAAGTGTCTGATGGTTAATCTCTACCTACTGAAATTATGTGTGATAGTCTCTGATGTAGTTGCAAAAAGATTGATGTAGCATGTAGTGCTGGATGTCCTTGTGGGGAAAGTGTGCAAATGCAATCAAATCATTTTCATCACAATCAGTTTGGTTATCTGTTCTGTAATCTTTCAAGAGTATTAATCAATTTATCCATTATCTGAGATGAAAACAATGTACAAATATAAGTACTGCAAGACATTGAAATTACTTGCTATAATTGGCATGATGTTGTCAGTTACTGTAGCTATAGTTGGCATACCCCAGTTATTGTTCATGAATGAGAAACCAAACAATTGACATTTTGTTGACCCAAATTGTTCGCAACTTACTTATTTGAAGTAAAGAACACACAATTTGTTATTATTGTTACAATCAATTCACCAAATGCAGTTGGTGTAGCATCTTCACTTTGGTGTTGTTAACAATGAGTCCAGAGCTTGAGTTCTTTATAATATGTTGTGTTCACAAATAACATATAAAAATAGTGCACAGTTTTTATTTTTGACTACAATCTGTGTACAAGTTATAGTCTGCACCAGATATTGTCACCAAACATTGCTATGATCAGTACGGATTTTAAAGTATTTATTGCAATTTGTACACAGCCTAATAAATTTGATTATAATTTGTGCACTATTTATTGCAACTATAATATCTAAAAGTACATATTATACACAAATTGCGTAACAATCATACACAATAAACTAAAAATGCACACATTTTATAACATTAACTCCATATTGGTGTACAAGTTAATGAAGAGAATTACAAATTGCATGCATTTTATATTAGTCTTTAATGTATATTAGTAACAAATTTACACCATTCAAATAGAAACGGTGTACAATCTTTAGCAGATAACTGGTGTTTCATTCATTGTATTCCACATGAATTAGAAAATAATTGCACATTCCATGTTGTGAGAATCTGATCAGGAGGGGGACAACAGTCTCTATCCTTCTGGATAAGTTGGAACATATGATCCTACATTAGGAAATGTTGAAAGATCAATAAATCATTTGATAAGATGGTATGAATGGGCCCATTTTTGTGA
The DNA here is from genome assembly GCA_036940065.1 of Cyclotella cf. meneghiniana. Classification (NCBI taxonomy): domain Eukaryota; phylum Bacillariophyta; class Thalassiosirophyceae; order Thalassiosirales; family Thalassiosiraceae; genus Cyclotella; species Cyclotella cf. meneghiniana. The sequence goes on from JALLPD010000517.1 coordinate 8,377, forward strand.
TGCACACTAGAAGGGGTTACCTGTCTCGTTCTTTCTTGGATAGTTGCCACATGGGACACCTGGCAACAAAGCAGTCACACATGAATCATGCAATGCCAACATATTTGTCACGTAGGACATAATGCATCAGTTTTGCAGAACAGAGGCCATATTTGCAATGCATAATCCACAGAATGTGAAAAACCATCACATGATGAATAACTATACAACCATCCTTCCTCCTAATAATACAAACAGCATTTCCACCACCGTGCAACTGATAATCTACAAATTGCAAAGAATTGGTAGACTCGGATTAGAGCATCACTCAAGGTTGTCATAACTGATTTTGCAAGAATGCAATCATTTCCAAACTCTGTGGAAGGGTTGGACGTCCAAGTCAGTAGCAAATGTATCTATATTAAATTATCAATTATGCTCAATGATGGTGGGGCTGGAAGCACTTCCTTTGTGGACATGGTTGCATACATTTACTATGTGGTTTTCAAAGGGGGGAGAAGGGTGGTGAGACCACAGATTGGAACTAATATTAAACGGCATATAACTTTACCTACAAAGAAATTGATGCCAGAAAAGATGGAATCATTTTGATTACCTTGAACTTTGTCCAGTTATAAATTGGGCATTTTTTTACCACACACACTTAAAAATATCAACTACAAATTGTTTGGGCTAAGTGTAGTTGGTGCAATCTATAATTGGGGCATAACAATCAAAATAGCCAACCTCATATGATGCCTGTCTCTTTGCTAACATTATGTTGATTTATGTCTGAGCATGATCATAGGTGAGTGTAGTTGCAAGGGTTGTCAACAGGAGTTTCCCAGTTGTCGTAACCTTTGTCAACAGTTGTACACACGTGTTGTCAAGGTTGTCAACAGGAGATTAACAGGGTTCATCACATGGTTGTGAAAGGTTGTCATATGAGTAAGATATTTGAAAAGATTGTAACTTGCTGTTATTTCATGTCAGCAAAAATTTCCATGTGGCAAAGTTTCATGTCTGCCATAATATCATCTCAAAAAACTTAATGCCAATTGGAATGAGCGAATTTTTCTCTACAAATTAGGTACTATATGGCCTAGTCACTATTTCACACTAGCCCATCATGGCCTTTTGTGTCTCTCTATTTTTGAAGAATTTTGTTTATCAATATTTCTTTTTTGTATGCTCCCAATCCTTCTAGAACATCAGATCATCAGAATTCTCTCACCCCTCCCATTTCTTTCATAAAATCAATCATTTGCACAACTTGCCTGCACTTTCAAAACAAACCATGTCATCGCTTCTCCCATCAGGACAACTTGTGTAGGACAAGCGAATGGTTCCCATCTGAGACTGCACCAAACTCTGCTTGTTGCATGCTATATCGCATGTACACATGGGCAGTTTATGACCATCTTGGCCATGGAAACCGTATCAAAATTCCATCTTATGTGCTGGAATATGCTCATACTCTCCATCCTGATCCCAAGAGGGAATATATGGGTCACTAGCATGCTGATCCAAATGACAATATAGATTAATTCATGGTGATGATTTAAAAATCTAAACATAAAGGTGAGCTAGTGCCTAATAGTCTTGCAGTGTTTGACATATATAATTGGTGCTTAGACTAATGTAAGAGTCCTGTCTGCTTTTGCAGTGTGTTCCCCCATTTTGCTCGTCATCATCTTCTTCCTCCTCTTCAGTCTCTTTCTCCCCTTCATCAAAGTCCACTTTGTCAAAAGATGACTCTGAATTGCTTGTTTTGCTCATTTCACACCTATGACGATTACCCAAACCATACTCCTTCATCAGTCCTCAGTAGATCGGATGTGTGCTGGAATTTGTCCCAGGGGGAAATATATGGGTCACAAGCATGCTGATCCAAATTACAATGTAGATTAAATCATGTTGATGACAAAGCAATCTAAATAAGTAAGTGCCTAATAGTCTTGCAGTGTTTGGCATGTATTATTGGTGCCTAGACTAATATTAGAGTTCCATCCGCTTTTGCAGTGTATTACCCCATTTCAATCATCATCATGTTCTTCCTCCTTTTCAGACTCTTCCTTGTCTTCATCAGGGAACATTTTAAGGTGGTAACCCACTCGCACCCTGTCCCCAATTTGTACCCCAAAATGCTACCCCTATTTAGAATTAAGTGACATTGACATTTAATGATTATTGCTTTTAAAGCTGAGAAAACAAAAAGCTAATACACAGAAACTAAATCTCAAAAAAAAATGTCTTAGCCTGTTTTGGCACTGCCCTACTATCCTTTCCCCTGACATGGATTAGACATTACTGCTTCGTTTTGGAGGCTTTGACATGGTTTTGCTCCAAAAAACACTTGAAAAAGAGTTATATCGATTCCATGATGCCAAGTGCACCAATCAATGGATTCAGCTTTACTGCTCATTGTGTTTTTGACCTATTTCATGATAAATATCATGTCTGTTTGATGGTTATTATAACCATTTCAAAAGTAATTGCTGCAAATGGGAGGTCCAAGCACAACTAATTTTACATCATTTGGAGCAGAACAGCAAATATATAGATATATATTGAAGTCAACATTCATAGCTAAGTAGGAAGTGTTGCAGAAACTGGAACCAATGATGGGATCAAACAGCCCAGCAGAAGCCAAGATATGGCCGAATTCGCATGATGCAGTGCATGGTACCCCCATAATAAAATAAATCCACCAAAAATGGACCGTTTCCAACTAAACAACAGCAATCCAACATGGCAAAAAGGCAGTGCACAGCATTTTCAGATGAATTATGAAGCAAGGATGGGGTCAAACAGCCCAGCAGAAGCTAAGATATGGCCAAATTGTTGTTGATGAGGTACATGGTACCCCATAATAACATAAATCCACCAAAAATGGACCGTTTCCAACTAAACAACAGCCACCCCATATGGAAAAAGCACAGCGCACAGCATTTTCAGATGAATAATGAAGCAAGGATGTGGTCAAACAGCCCAGCAGAAGCCGAGATATGGCCAAATTGTTGTGATGTGGTACATTGTACCCCCAAAACAACAGAATTCTGAAAAAAATGGACCGTTTCCAACTAACCAACAGCCACCCAATATATAAAAAGCGCAGTGCACAGCATGTTCAGATGAATAATGAAGCAAGGATGGAGTCAAGCAGCCCAGCAGAAGCCGAGATATGGCCAAATTGTTGTGATGCAGTACATGGTACCCCAAAAACAACAGAACTCTGCAAAAATGGACCGTTTCCAACTAAACAACAGCCACCCCATATGGAAAAAGTGCAGCACACAGCATTTTTAGATGAATAATGAAGCAAGGATGGGGTCAAACGGCTTAGCAGAAGCCGAGATATGGCTGAATTGGCATGAATCCGTACATGGTACCCCAAAAACAACAGAACTCTGCAAAAAATGTACCGTTTCCAATAAACAACTGCCATCCAATATTGCAAAAGTGCAGCGCACAGCATTTTCAGATGAATAATGAAGCAAGGATGGGGACAAATGGCCCAGCAGAAGCCGAGATATGGCCAAATTATTGTGATGCGGTACAAGGTATACCCCAAAAACAACAGAACTCTGCAAAAAATGGACCATTTCCAACTATATAGCAGCCACACCATATGTCAAAAGCACAGCGCACAGCATTTTCAAATGAATAATGAAGCAAGGATGGTGTCAAATGGCCCAGCAGAAGCCAGAATATGACTGAATTGGCATGATGTGGTACATGGTACCCCAAAAACAACAGAACTCTGCAAAAAATGTACTGTTTTCAACTGAACAACTGCCATCCCGCATGGCAAAAGCATAGTGCATGGCATTTCAGATGAATAATGAAGCAAAGATGGGGACAAGTGGCCCAAACACAAGCCAAGTTATTGATGTTTCATTGTTTGATAGTTTCAGGTGCAAAATATTGGGCTGCAAAATGAATGCACTGGCGTGGTGTGCATGCATCATGTGTATTTTACAATGGACTCTAATATAGAATCAAATAGGATTTTATATGGTATGAATTTTAATGCAACTGGGTAGATAATATAAAAAATATCTAGTTACTAGTATTTAACCACCTCAAAAGAGGAAAGTGAATGCTTTAGATCAACATATAATGGGGTATGAATGAGGGACAGTGTGCATGTGAGTTACCATATTATATATAGTCTTCATCAAAAATCTCTTTGCCAAACAATAACTCTGAATTGCTTGTTTTCCTCTTTTTGCACGTATGACAATTACCCAATCCATACTCCTTCATCAGTTCTCTGTAGATTGGATGGAAAGTGGCAACATGGCAAGTCATCCTTTTGATTTCCTTTCATTGTCTCATTGTTGTCACATTCCCCGCTCCTTTCATTATCCATAATCCCTAACAAATTGAATTTTGCCCAATTTCAAAGCATGACTTGCCAATCAGTTGTGGTACCTGAAAGATTTTCTGCTCTGCTGTGGTGGGTAAGCAGTGGGAACAGATACCGCAAGCAGTGCACACAGACAAATGCCTTTGTGAACATGAGTTCTGTCATTGTTGCATCCTAATTTCAAGCTGTGTCATCCATCCCTCCTCAAGTAGATATACTGCCCAATGCATTTGTTCCTTGTGATTAACAGGCATGGGTGAGTGGCATTTGATATCCAGTACATATGGATTGGTAGTTTGTGTTGCTATTTGTCCAAGGTCAGCTATGTCAAAACAGATCTGAGTTCCTTGACCACTGTAGCATAAAACTCATTCCTTATAAGGGGGAAACAATGTTTTACCGCTGGCACTGACATGTTCTAGGCAAAAAAGGCATTGAGTGTGAGGAATTTGATGATGGCAAAGTATGCTTTCTTGTACCATTTTTTGTAATGTACCTTGGTTGCAAATCCAGCACCCCTCTCCCTATATTGATCACTATGGTTGACACCATCCATTCCTCTTGGTAGGCCTTCATTCCCTTCTCACAAGTGAGCTCCAGTATCTGGGAGCCATATCTTCTTGAAACATTTTCTTCTCCAGACACTGCAAGAGAAGAGGTAAGTGAGACTACCTTGTTATCCATCCGTTGGACACAGAGAATTGAATCGCTTTTGTCTTATGTTCTAATTGACATTCCCTTTGCTGCTGACTTTGTTTGATTCATCTCATCCTTTGGCCATCCAATTCTGTTCACTTGTGTGGTCCCAGCACAGAGGATGTCATTTTTGCATAGGAGAATTAAGAGAACTGCACAAGCATACCTATTCCATTGGGTGACATTTACTGCAGCCTTTTAGGTGGTTGGAAGGTTATGTATTTCTGTTGGGATTCTAATATTCTCTGAATTCTTGCCTTGATAGCATCACAAGGAACAATGACATATTGCCTACGTGAGTTGTTACAGAGAACAAAGAAGTCTACTCTGAAATTTTATGGCTTATCCTTGTTGTACTGTCTCACTGGATAAAAGTGATATCAAGATGCAACACCTCCTTCATCAAAGCTAACGTTGATTCCAGGGATTAAGGTGCATTGTGATGATACTTTGAGCGCGTTTAGCGCATGTCAAAGCTGATGACACTTGTCCCCCACTTGAGATGTACCTACTTCAGGGTGGAATGCAGCTCAAATTTGCTTGAATCGTCTAATAGAAAATACCTTGCTGGCCCATGCAGGATAATCCTTTAGAATAACTGAATATGCCCTAGACAAATTCACAGATATGTTGTCTGTAAAATATGACAGATGTCCTCCTAGTTCTCTATTGTCAACACTCATCTTGAGGATGACACCATGAAAATGAATCATTTCCTGTAGGTAACAATTGACCACTTCTCTCCTCCAAATTCTCCTCTTGCATTCAGATTCACTCTTGCATATAAATTGCTTCTTGCAGGGATTCTCTTAAAAATGTGATAGTCCATTCCTCCGCAGACTGATGCACATTGATACAAATTGCAAAACTTTCTTGCCACACCAAAACAAATTCATGGACCATTACAATTATACATATTGACTGGAGGAGAAAGTTTGTTTTCCAATGACTCATACTTGAACAATAAAGCTCAAGAAATCATTATAATTTCCATCATGTTGGAATTGTATGTGTCATCGACAACATTTTCCATGGTGTCTATTTGGAAGGTAAGTGTCTCCGGGTAAAGCCTCACTTCCATTGTCAGATGCAGATTCAAGCTGTCCATCAATGATGATATCAATGGTAACATCAATTTCATCAAAGGTATGTTCTGGTTGAGATTAGAGGTTGCATACGTAGCTGTGCGATGGTTGATGAATCTGGTATGTTGGGCTACCCGAAACTGGTTCGCAATTTTGGTAATATCAATTTGTGGATTCAATCTAGGATGTTCTTTGATGTTGGCACATTTGTTGCCGTTTTTTTTTCATTTCTTTCTGGATGTTCAATATCATAACACAACCTTGCATTACAAAGGGCTTCAAAAGAGATTGGGCTGCCCTTGTAAAAGTGCATGCGGACATGTTCAAAATCAAATGATGGCAACTGACCATCTGTTTTCCGATGAACACTGTAATATGGGATCCTCATTTACACATTGGGGACAGACATGATGGTTTCTTCAAGAAACAAAATGAGTAAGATGACATCATCACCGTACTTATGCAAGTCACAAGGATGCACAAAAGTATTCTTGTTTGCACAAACACTGCATCCTTTGTCCTTCATTCTGAAACATTCGGAATCCTGCGTAGCAGACTTGGCCCGTAGTAAAGGATTCTTATCCTTTGAGGGTGGTACTGATTCATCCATAGCAGACTTGTCACAATTTGAAGGGTTCATACCCTCTGATGGTGGAATTGATACATCCATATCAAATGGTGAGATTTCCGGTGTTTGTAAGCGCTCCGATGAATACTTGGTAGAAGACTCTGCATGTTGTAAGGGGTTCATACCCTGTGAAAGTGGTGATGGTTTGTCCACATGAACGGATGACATTTCCGATTTGCTAAGTGATGTTATTGGACAATATCACGAATGAAATAAGTCAATACACAGTGCATTTCACGTGTAGTGCTGCAATGAGAAGTGCGGGCGATGTGGTTTTCTTTGGCGGTATGTGGGGCTTCTTGTGGGTGATACACATGACATATCATGATGTATATGTCGGGGCCCCTATTGTAACCATCCCAGTCATGATACTGGATCGTCCAGTCTCAAGACTGGGTAGCGCGATCCCCAAATTGAGATGTGGTTCCGAAAAAATGCCCCCAGTTGCAATACAGGGACTCCAGTATCGATAC
>JALLPD010000518.1:0-15597 GCA_036940065.1 Cyclotella cf. meneghiniana
TTTAAGGTATCATTTGGACATTTCTATGTTCTTATAATGAGGGTTATACGGTAGATAAACTGTGAGCACTTACGGCCCCTACTATTGATTTCAGCTATCATCAAATAACACATTATTTCTGCCTTCTTGCCACAAAAATTCCAGACAATCTTGACCTTGGTGTGTCCAAGAATTCTGCCAAGTCTCAGGCTTGTATCTGTTTGGCTTCACAGTACACACAAGCAAAGGTGAGGGTGTGTGTTTTGGCCTTGAAATCACGGATTGTTGCACAAATGGCATATCAATAATAACGCATTCTATTTCCATCCTATTGCCACAAAAATTGCAGACAATCTTGACCTTGGTGTGTCTAGGCATTCTGCCAAGTTTCAGGCTTCTATCTGATTGGCTTCAGTGTACACATGTGTAAAGGTGAGGGTGTGCATTCCATTTCCACCCTCCTGCCACAAGAATTGCAGGCCATCTTGACCTTGGTTTGTTGAAGCATTCTGCCAAGTTCCAAGCTCCTATCTGCTTGGCTTCAGGGTACACAAATGCAAAAGAGATGGTGTGTGTTTTGTCCGTGAAATCATAGATTGTTGCACAAATGGCATATCATAAATAACGTATCCTATTTCTGCTCTCTTGCCACAAAAATTGCAGACAACCTTACTTTGGTGTGTCCAAGCATTCGGTCAAGTTTCAGGCTTGTATCTGCTCTGCTTCAGGGTAGAAACATGCAAAGGTGCGGGTGTGTATTTTGGCCATGAAATCATGGATTTTTACACAAATAGCATGTCAATAATTCCGCATGCTATTTCCACCCACCTGCCACAAAAATCACAGTCCATCTTGACTTTGGTGTGTCTAAGCATTCTGCTAAGTTTCAGGCTTGTATCTGCTTGGCTTCAGGGTATAGACATGGGAAGGTGAGGGTGTGAGTTTTGGCCAAGATATCATAGATTGTTGCATGAATGGCACATCATTAATAACACATTCTATTTCTGCCCTCCTGTAACAAAAATTGCAGGCAATCTTGAACTTAGTGTGTCCAAGAATTCTGCAAAGTTTCAGGCTCGTATCTGCTCTGCTACAGGGTACACAAATGCAAAGGTGTGGGTGTGTGTTTTGGCCATGAAATCATAGATTGCTGCTCAAATGACATACCAATAATAAGGCATTCTATTTCCCCTCTCCTGCCACAAAAATTGCAGGACATCTTGACCTTGGTGTGTCCAAGCATTCTGTCATGTTTCAGGCTTGCATCTGTGTGGCATCAGGGTATAAAAATGCAAAGCAAATATGAATAACCAATATGCCCCACAGCCGTGGCATCTGGCATTAAGATCTCTCCTGCAGACTGGGACCGTTGGGAACAAAATTGCATAGCTGTACTGCATCAAAACTTTTGCCATTGGTTTTCATTCTCTTCAGCAGTGCTTATTCAGCCTGCTCTACCTGCATGGATCCCAAGCTGTAACCTTTCTACCTCAGTTTGTTGCTTCTGTCATGGACAATGTTAATGATAAACACAGCGTACCCTTAATTGGGTCTTCATTACAGAGTACTATGCCTCTTGCCAACTCAATGACAACACCCCTGACAATGAAAGTAGCAAACCTCCTTCTCTTGAATCTCCTACTTCCAAGATTTCTAAGAAGGAAAGCATGTTTGCTGCTTCTGTTCCAGCCGATGATAAACGCAGCATACCCTTTGGGTCAGTATTTCAGAATAGAATGCCTCTCGCCAGCATTTATGCCAATACCCCAGATGATGAAGGTATAAAGAACCTCTTTCTCTTGAAGCTCCTTCTCCTACAAAAGCAAAGAAGGAGAGCAAGATCTGGCATGATGGCCATTCTTTTATATGGCACAAGATAGTGTCAAATGGTTACAGATACAGCTACTCTAGCCATCTGAAAAAGGTGGTGATGCAGTATTGAAGATCCTTCACACTGAGCAAATTGTCTTTGTTGGCAACCACACACCTGGATGTGCCCACAGGAGTGGAGTTGTTGTCTTGGCCTCTGCAACATCAAGCAATGAATGAATGGATGCCATGCACCAACGGATTGAAGAGTGTGCAATCAAGAGCAATCACCTTCATGATTCACCAGCTGTTGTTATCTGCAATTGATTTGTTCATTTCAATGTGGTAGTTGGCTCCAACTTCTTCTGTCTTGATAAATCACAAATGAGAAACCTTGTTTATCATGCCAGAGAATGGGTCTTTGGGGGAGATTCAATTGCAATAGTTGAATCAACATATTCAGGAAATAATGCAAAAGCTTTTGTTTGTTACAGCTCCACCTTTGTAGATGACAAAAAAATTCAGTGAATGATGTGTTTTGCTTTAACTTCACTCCATAATATTTTAAGATACCCAATGGTAAGTGAACTTAGAATTCAAATACAAATCCAAAGCGAGCACTCAATTCTTTGCTTATTATCTCTTAGGTTCACATGTTTGTTGCTGCAACATATGATATTGTGCCAAATCCTTTTTACCAATGCCTCATCATCATGGTGTTTGATGCACGTCTTTGCATTTTTATTCCTGTTGCTTGAATTCTTATGATGGGCAAGACCAATAAATGCTATTGGCAAGCATGCAACTGGCTCGCTTCAGTGGTAGAAGATATTGAACCTGCCTACATTGGTGTTGATTTTGAGAGAGCTTTCTTCAAAAATAGTTGCCAACCATTTTCCAGAAGCCGAGTTGATTGGTTGTCATTTTCACTTTAAACAGGCAATCAGAGGAAAATGATCAAACTTGGTATTCCTGATAAAGAAGTTACTTTTGCAATGAAAACAGGCGATATTGGCCTCCTTACTGTCATTGAAAAGGAAGAACTTAACCCCAAAGGAGAAACTTTTGTTGCATCCATGATCTATCATTTTTGTGGAACACTATACGGCACCGGTATTGCTGAATATGAAGCCTCCAAAGACCGATGGGATCTTTTTTGGGGGGACTAATTTTTGGTGTTAATTTTGATATTGTTTATTTTGATAGTCAATAAATTTTCTCTGATGTTTTTCAGCTTTTGGTTGCAGGATGATTTGGTTAAAGTTTGGAATGTTGCCAACCATGTCAATTGCAAGGCTAAAACTAAGCTTCTTCACTGACAAGTAATGGTTTGAAAAGATACCAAGACATTTCAATGGCATTTGTCCTACAAGCCATCCAAACCTGGTAATTTGTGCCCATGCACTGAGAGGACAAGCTGATAGAAATGTTAAGCAGATGGATGATGTTGCCAAAGGTAGAGAAATTCTTCCAAACTCAATGATCCTGTGTTCCCTGAAATTCCACCTGATTTTTTGTTGTTGCCAGTGGAGTTAATGAGAAAATGGGAGGAAACAAGCAGAAGGGGCAGAACAAGAGGAATGGTGGGGATTGATTCTATGTCTATGTCTAGTATGTTTATCCCTGATCATTGTGTTGTGCATTTTAGGCTTGGAGATTTTGTATATGTGTGGCAGAATACACTAGTAAATATTTCTTCAATTCAATAAAATTCAAAATGTTTTTAAGAGGTGGTGGTAGTATTACTGGGCTATATTGTGGGGTATGCGGTATGGAAGGGGACGGACTTTAAATATTCCCTTTCTGGGATTTGTTCAACTCCTTTGTGTTACAATTCAAGGGTAAGATTAATACCTCAAAATAATGGCTCTGTTGATGTGAAACCAAATTGCTGGCATTGTTATGTAGAAAGTTCAATGTTGAATATTTATATGATTCTGACATAACATGTTTAGAAACTAGATAAGTCAAGTAGAAACATGATTTTGACAGCAAATGCATATAATGTAAACCAAATTTGACCAGAAATCATTGTAATATTATCAAGGTAGCTGTGGTAAATGTTCCACTCAGAATATTACAAAATGTTTGGAATAAAGTATATAATCCAGTGCAAAATCAAGAAGTTTGAAAGATTCAGGTTTCCAGCCACACAACATGCTGCAGACACAGAAAATTGACCACTAACTTGTTTGGAACCTTGCAATGTAGACAGAAGAAAACTCAATCTTAAGCTTTGGTTATGATAGTATTTGCTAGAAAGTTTGTTGAAAAAAGGAGAGTCCTACAATAGATGATTGATTATTGGGTTTTTACTTGTCATGGTGTGATGTGGTTCATTTCCTAAGATTTGGATGACTTCTCATAGAGTGGGTCATTGTGTGATGGCGTTGAATAGGGTATCTCCACATTTGGTGTATCTGTTACATGCTCTAGTGCAATTTTTTATGATTGGCCAAATTCCACTTGGTTGTTAAGATATGGCTGGAAATATGTCTCAGTGGTCATCGTGGAGAGGTTGGGTAGATTTTTGGCCTTGGGTTCACTCCTGAAAAAAGTAAATTCATGTGACAGCTGGAAAAAAGAAGGTACTTTATCTATTCTGAAAAATGAGACAAAATGAGTAAAACAGAGAAAATGAGTCAAAGTAGGGCCAATTTTAGTTCTGACCAATGCACAGTAAAAAATTCACTATACTCAACCCTTTTTCATCAGATTGATATGCAATATGCCTGGAGTCCCATGGAGTCTTGGCGCCAATATCAGCAAAAATGATATTCAATGGAATTACCCCACAATGGAAAATCTTGTGCATTGGCTACACCAGGTATTCTACACATAAAACTCATCATCATTCATTTGAAATCACTAACAGAAAGGTATGTGCAAACAGACATTTTCAAATTGAGCAACAGGGGGTTTGTTGTGTTGAGCAAGTCTGCGGCTAAGTAGCATGGTGCACATCCTGTTTTATGAGTTGATCAGATCAACTTTGGTGTCAATGATCATAAATGTGATACACACAGAAGAAAGTAGGATTTTTAAGTAATAAAAATTATTTGATGGGAATAATTATACTGTAAAACCCTAGATAAAAATGCAGGATTTAATATTAAACTTCTCATTTTTATGGGAAGCGGAAAGTGTTGATTTGTCTCACTTTCTATCAGACAAATATAAGTAACATGTATATGGCCTTGAAGCAAAAGGAATAGGAAAAATGAGTGATCCTTAAAACAGTTTTGTTCAAGGACTAGCAAAACTGCCTTATGAATAGTTCAGTGGATCAAAAAATGCTTCTGGGTAGTTCAGAGGATCAAAGAATAGTTCCAGGCAGTTCAGAGAATGAAAATAGGCATCTGTGCAGTTTGGAGGAACAAAATATGCTCCTTGGTAGTTCAGCAGACAGAAAAATATTGTGTTCAAAAGATCTATTCATTGCAGTTTTATTAGTGCAATGAAGCATTCATAATAGTTAATAGAGTCTCGAGAGTCTATTTATAAAATCCTTAGTTTAAAAATCCCTTACTGTGCAGAGGCCTAAACTTGATCTAGATTTTTCTAAACAGTGTCATTGATTGAGTCCTTGTACCATCCAAATTTGGAAAGTAACAAGGACTGAATTGGTCTATCCTAAATTGCTGTTCAATTTCTGAGGCAACATCATGTAAAAAACACCATAGAAAAACATTTTACATTAACATCCTGCCATGTGTACACTGCCGGAGTCCATGAACATAAAACCAGAACAACCATCACTTAATTCTCTTAGCATTTCTTTGCTTGTAAACAATGCTGTGGTTGCAATGCAGGCAATACTTTAATAAAGGTGACATTGCAATGCAGACTATGTTGTTGAAGTAGCAGCAGATGTTTTGCACCCTTTTCATCTTAGTAGCATCTGGGCAGGCTTGGAATGGTGGCCCATCAAGGCTTATTGACCTTGTCCAAATTTGTTGTGGGGTAAAAATTATTAATGTAATATCATGACTTTCGTTCTAGTCAATTTACTATTACATCCCTTCATGGAAAGATCAACAACCATTGCCACAGTCCCTTGCAGTAAAGAAAAAACAATGTATGTGGGACCCGGCTCCTGTGCCAAGGAAAGGAATAGAGTATATAACAGAATCTAGAAAGATTTTAATGAATATTGGGAACTGACTAATTTCACAAAATAGGACTAAAAAACTAGTCTTCATGCAACAAACCATGGAAAATTGAATTTCTAAAGATTGAATGGTAGATGTAGATGGTTTGTGTTGGTGTGGTGTAGTGGTTGTTGGGATTGTATTTCTATGAGCTAAATTCACTTTTAATTTCTAAACAAATAAAGGGCCCTAAGCGCTCAACTGACAAACCTTGGAAAAATTGAAATTCTACAGATTAAATGGTAGATGTAGATGTTGTGGTGTTTTCTTTGTTGGGACTTTATATTTATGAGCAAAAATTAGAATAAATTTTTACAAAAACAAAACAGTTAGGGGAAAGCATCTGATTATTTTTGCCATGCTTTCAACTAGCTTGCAAAGTGCAGGCATGACTTAGATGTGGTAAAGATATCTGCAAGATATCTGTTCAAGTTGCAAACTTGGATTTTTAAGATCCACGAGATTCAAATGGTCTGGCTGTCATTGCTCTGTTTGGCCATTTTTGGTCAATCTGGTTTCATCTGTTGGTGTCATCAACATGTTCCGTATAAAAGTTAATTTTTACTTTGCATATTTGCACATCATTGCGAATTTGTGTGTGCACACGGTGAGACCCACAGGGACTATTATGATGCATGCACACAACCAGTGAGTTTTGCAAATACTAAGGCATGGGACTGTGGTCCCAAGTGTGAAGTAATCCTTCTTATGAAGGACAATTTTGTCACTTGTCCCCCCAAACAAGAGGGGTTCAAGAAGGACAGAACGTCCTGTGAGACATGCACATAAAGCCCAATAAGAAGGGCATGGTGTGAAAGGTTAACAAACTGGGCTTTTTGGCATGGCAAGAGGTGGTATGAACCTTTCTGAGGCATTGTTCATGGCATTTTAGTCCTATTCCAGGAGGGTATGTAAGGTTATGGAGGAGGAGTGCATTGATGTTACTGTGTAAGTGACCAATGTGTGGGGAGAATATACACTTTGTATCTTAAAACCTTATGATTTAACAAATCTAGTACTGACACATACTGTTAACCATTCTGCTTGAATGGTGTGAGCCTTGTAATATTGATATGATCTGAAATATTTCTGCATTGAATCCACAATGCACTTAATGACATAGAGTCCTTTAAGTCTGCTTTCTGCTTTGTGGAGAATACAATCCTCTATGAGGAGGACTTGTTGTCCTACAGTATAATCAAAATCAATTCAATGTTTGTTCTGTCAAACATTATTTTGATCAACTAACATTTGTCTATGCCCTCCCACTTTTTCCAACCAGCCAGGTAGGAAGGTTGAAAAGCATGTCTCTTTCAAAAATGGCTTGACCAGGCATAGAGTCTAGTACCATGTGGTATGTACTGCAAACAGCCCATGAAGTGCTTGTGATAAAGTCAGCTACATCCTTCATTGTTACTGTGTGTTGCATCTCAAGATTGGAGGTGCGCATCATGTGTGATATAACTGTGTGCATGCCTTCTAGGATACTATTGCTTTGTAGATTCTTAATCAAGGTTGGCTTACATACTACCCCATTGCTATTGTACAGGGCCTCAAAGTGGTTTGAACTCTGTGTCGTTATCATAGATAACAAATGTTGCTCTAGAATACTGACTCAACCATTAGTTATTGAAAAGTGCAGCATTGTTGCAGAAGACTTGTCAATGATCACTTCTGTGATCTCTTCACCTTTACACATGTATGTGACATCTACATTGGGAGGTTCAATGATGTCGAACCATCCAGTGGCTGGATCAATCATTGTTAAACACATAAAGTCCAATACAATACCATCTTTGGCTTTATTAGTGTAACGACAGACTAGGTCAAAACACACACACACACTCATTGCTAAGGTGGTGCCATGGCCATTTTTGGCAGAAGATGTCCGCATGCCCTATTGCATTTCTTAAGTATTGCATGTCTTTACATGTTTTCTGACTTGGTGTCTGATTCCATGCCAGTAGAAGATAGAACACAGGGTCTCCTTGATGTGTGTTTCCCCAGAAGTCAATAATACAGGCCTGTATATCCTTTCCTGCAATTACAAGTCAATAGTCATCACAGAAAAGGACTCAGTGTCATCAAATATCTTTAATGAGATGCATTTATCCTTTTGGTTGGGTACATCATCCTCAAAGTAAGGTTTGGGTAAACAACTTCTACATAGATCCTCAACAATTTGCTTGATTGTTGGAGGGTAGATTTCATTTTCTTCCTGCTCAATAGTAGCAAAAATGTGATTATGATCATATTCGCTTACCAGTTTACAGTCAGAGGCACTCGTGTCCATGTACACACCCAGGCATGACTTGTCCCCATGATGGCAATCCTGTGGATCATTATCTGAGAGTAGTTTGACAAGTAAACAAATTTGTACCCAGTGAGCATTTAGGTGAGAAACCTTTGCATGATTATCTGAATCATACTCAAGGTGGCTAATAGCATCTGCTATGTTATTGTCTATGCTGTTAATGTAGACAATTTCAGATTTTTATTCCTCTGGTAAAAGTCTCCACTGATGTAAGTGGTCAGACCTCAGTCCTATTGGGAGTCTCTCATTAAATTCTTGTGATTGTGATCCATGAAAACTTTAATACATTGACCCCAAGCATGCCCTTAAATTTTGTTAGGCCTTCTACCATAGATAAAAGTTCCTGTTCTGTGACTGTGTCCTTGGTTTGAGGTGTGCTGAACCAAAAAATGCCAAAGGATGGCTTTGTTGTGTGATCACTGCACTCATCTGTCAATTAGATTCATCTGTGTACATCTCAAAAACATCATTGTAGTCTCGATATGCTAACAAGATGTCTCTTGTAATAACAGGTTTGATCCCTTCAAAAGCCTCCTGGTACTTGTTAGCCCAGTACAAGGGCCTTTTCTTGATCTAGTTCTTGCAGGTGGCTTTGGTCTAACCACACTTGCTGACTAGGTCAGTGAGTGGTGCAAGCAAGTGACTTTGCTTTGCCCATAGATTCTGGTAGTATTGAACCAGGCCAATGAATGTGTGTGACTCTTTTACAGACTGAAGTCGCTTAAGAAGTAAAATAGGGGACACCTTTTCAGGTTGTGTCTTGATACCCTATCTTAGAACATAGCCAAGGTATTCAACTTCATTATGGGCAAATTTGAATTGGTTGCATATACACAGAGCTCTGATTTTCAGAGCTGTTGAAGGACCTCTTCCAGGTTGGTTAAGTGGTCATTAAAGTTGCCTCTTGTGGTGGTCAGTAAGTCATATAGATACATACAAATGTAGTCCAGAGTCCTCATGAGATCCATAATTTTCTCTTGAAAGATGTCTGGAGACCCAGCAATGCCTGTTGGCAGCCAAAGATATGAGTACTTACCCCATGGAAAAGTAATTTTATTTATCTTTTGTGCATTCAGGTCCAATCTTATGGTATAATAGCCCATATTGAAATCTAGTGATGTAGAAAAAGTAATTCTGTCCATCTCCTGTAGAATGCTATTAACCCTTGCATAGCACTGCATGAGCTGTCAGAAGCCTCTCATTTTTTGATGCAAGTATATGAAAAAAATTCTCATTCCCAATCAGGCTCAAACTTCCTAAAATGTCCACTTAAACAGCTGTAGCTTTGTCAATTTTGTGGCTGCAACATTCACAATTGCATCATTTGGTTGCGACTATTGCAGGTGGTCTTACATAGCAACTTGCAATGCCAGGATCCTCACAAGGTGAAAATTCTTGGGGTATGACACCTGCACAATTTGGTAGAAACTTTGTGCAACAACCTGGTTTGCCCTGCAACAACACTGGCCTTGACCATCATCAACACTAGCTACATTCATTGACCATCTCTTGGTGGTCCACAATCACGGTCTACCAGCCATATCCGTTTGTTGAAAATATCTCTCTTCTGCTGCAATGTAATCAGGAATGTTGCAGCCACAGCATACATGAGTGGATGCATCACCTTCTAGATTTGGAGGGCTGATGCACTGAAAGGAGTGCATATGTTTGGAAATATTGATGTCTATACTTTGACTTTGGTAGAAACTATGTTGTATTTCGCATTCGAGGGCGGTAGGAGACATTATCCATCTGGAAAGTCTCAAATTCTTGAATGGATGTCAAGGTATCACCGTCTAGCAATTCCTGCAGAATCCCTCACACATCTTTAGTCTTCCAATATCAACCACAATGAACCTTGACTGATTCTGGAGTACCACTCATTTGTGATCAGCCAGATGGAATGGAGGATTAATTCACAGCATTGTTGGAGCTAGCTCTGACAGTTTTCATTGGGGGATGCCGGACAACTCAAGTTCAATGTACCTTTTACTCAATTGAGCAGTGACAACAAGAAAAGTGTTACTGTTTAACTCTTTTCAAAGGATGGAGGGTATCAGAAGACCATTGATGGCTCCGATTTGAGGTGTAGAGATCCCAAAACAGGTGACGTAGATGAATCATTTGTGATCAATATTGAAAGAGGGTAGGCGCGTCATGGCTGTGGAAGCAATCATTCATGTAACTCTTTCTTGCCCATGGTACAGCATCATTCATCACATAATCATGACTTTGCAGAAGAGGATAATCATTCCTGCTATGCTATCAGAAAAGGCAATCATTGATATGAAGTTGCATCATCAGACTAAGTAAAAAACTCATTGCTTGCTATCGCAAAAGCTGCTTGAGACAAGGCCAAATATTAATAACAATTATAAGAAATTGTCCGTTTTGCAATTTTTATGACATAACTGCCTAATTCATGAGTACTATGGCAGGTCATACTTGATGACTCCACCTGACTGACCAGAGCCAATAGTATTGAGAAATTTACATAGAAACAAAATGCAAAACCTGAATTAATTATAATGGCCTTGTTGTGTTCAAACAGCTGACTGGTACTAGCTGTCTTCTTCATCATTGTACTAGCAGTGATGTAAACAAAATGGGACTGTGTCATCTGGAAGCAATCTTCAAACCAAAACCTCCCAGGCTGGTTGTGCCCTTATCTATTCCAGCCGGAGTGTGGCTTGCCAAGCAAATCCCATCCTTTGATCAAGCAGTGTACCCAGTGTTGTCACAAGGCAAACCTGGTTGTTGCACGAATATTCTACCAAATTGTGCAGGTGGTATACCCCCAAACTTTGGCTCTATGAGAGTCCTGGCATCGCAAGTTGCTATGTAGATTGCCTGCAATGGCGGCTACTGAGTGATGCAATTGTGAATGTTGCAGCCACAAAATTGACAAAGTTACAACTGTTTAAGTGGACATTTTGGGAAGTTTGAGTCTGATTGGGAGTGAGAATTTTTTTCACATTCTTGCATCAAAAACGAGAGGCCAAATATTTCTGACATCTCATGCAGTACTGCAGAAGGGATAATAGATACATTAGGGATTGGAAGAGGTGTTCTAAGATGCTGTTTGTTCACCTCCCTAAAATCAGAGATAAAACAAACTGTTTTATTCTCATTTGGGATTGAAACACAGGGGAACCCCATTCCAAAGCAGGCTGTCCCTTTAAAACTCCTACCATTCCAATTGCTCTGCCTCTTTTTTGAGGATATCCAAACACACATGATTGGAAATGGCCTGTCGTGGTATGGTTTTGCACCCAGCTTCAGGTTTAGACTGATTGTCTCTGTTTGCCAGTCACCTAGTGTTCCATCAAACAAGTCCCCATTTTCTTCAAGCAATTTAAGTAATTTAACTTCCACAAGGTGGGAAGGTGAGAGCAGTTTTGAGCAACTACTTTTGGCAAGTCTACTGCTTCACATTTTGCACCCAGAATATCAAAGGCATATTTTGTGAGGGAAGCCATGCTGCTTGGTCCCACTAATGCCTTATGGAGAGGATTGAGTAACTTCTCGTTCATGAAGTGTGAAAAAGGTTGTGTTGAATTTTATATGATCCAAAGTTATACTGTTATCAGTGAAGTTTAAGTTGATGCCCATTTTGGACATTGTTTTTACTCCAGTGATAAGATCATACATGGGTAATCATCATTGAGCCAGGAATTTAACAATGTCTGACTCAATATGGACTGTTTTACAGTGAGAATTCAGGAAGTAGAAACTCAACCTCCTCCACCTTCATACTGTTTGTCATTTTACATGTTTGAGATACATAATGATCTTTGAACAGAATGTATTTGGTTGTAGTGCAGGGATGCATAAACAGGAGGTCACCATTGGCCCCACTATCAAGAAGAACGCACCAGACTCTTTTGGCTGCCTTCTTTCCATTTAACATGTTTATGACACTAATTGTGCAGGAAATACCATTGCCATTGACAACTTTAGCTTTCAAAGTTAGGAGAGTAGTGTCTATGACATTATTGGTGATAGCATTTTTGTTGGTTGATCTTTCAGAATTAATTTGTGATGCCTTTTTAGAAATTAACACACTGTTAGTCTTATCATCTGTTTCTAACAACAAGTTACTATTGTCATAGTTTTGAAGGACTCATTCATCCTTGTTGATACCTTCAATGATCTTCTTGGCATTATTCTTGCCAATCATGACCTTTGTAAGACTCTTGATCATCTTCTCATTACTCTTTTGTATTGCAGCGATGGCAATCAAAACATCCAAATCTTGATTAGCATGAGTATGAACAAACTTGACAGCTTTTCTTTTGCAAGTTCCATCACTGTTCCACATATGACACTGACTCATGTTGTGGGTGTACTTGATCTCTGGGGAGTTCTTGGTACAAAGCTGACAGAGCTTCTGATGACAGGCATCAGGCTTAGTAGCCACTTACTTCTTAACTTTCTTTGAGATGCAAAAACTGGCAGACTTGGTTATGTTGGTGTTTCCACTGGCATCCTTTTCTCCTCTAGCTGCATTCTTGAGCTGTTCCATCAAGTGGCATTGGTGTTTCTCTTGCATTTCACAAGCATGAGAGCTTGCCTGAGCCTTTCAAGGTCCATGGGGAAATGCTGACCCTTGTATGCATAATATGCCAAGACATTGGTGGGCAGCAACTTGCTTAGCACTAGAATGCAAATCTCCAACTCCTAGTATGGCTTGTTCATAATTAGAAGGGATACAGGGGATCATTCAATACTCTTCAATGAGGTTATTATGAGGACATGTCATTCAGCTCTCCAACCCAATGATGCCTTATTGAATTGAGACCTTTGGCCAGGGGATCTTGACCATGGTTGACATTTAGTGTTTATAGACTTGACAGCATCATTGGTGCACATCAAGAGCATCATGCATTTGTAGCACAGGGGAAAGTCTCAAGGGTCCATCCGGTTGATGCTTCTACCTTCTTGTCATTGAGGGTGATGTGGGTGTCCTACCCATGCACAAAGGCCATTTTAGGGTACAAGAGGAAGTATACTTTGAAGTATCCAAATAGGCTGATAACCTGTGTATGTAGGATTGGCTAGCAACCAATGGTTCTGGTTACATATAGTCCAGTAGTTGAGTACTGATGTAGTACCAAGTCATACATAAGACCTACCTACTTAAAGTGACCACCTCAGTCGAAATGAGTGGTGCAAGATAGTGTGTGCTCACTTGGAGTGGTATCATTTGCTGATTACCTTAGTTGGAAATGTTGGCGACATGTCGGCATGTGTTGCCACAATGCCAACAATGTTGGCTGGAATTGATCAGGAGTCACCATGTTTCCGATGCCGTGACTGGATTCAAGGCCGGGTCACATGTTGGCTGACAGGTCTCCACACGACTGCCCAGTCATATCCATGACTCATGCACATATTACTCCGACAGAGGTAATGGTCATTATTTAAGATAACAATGGTATGTGTACATGAATTAATGCATATGATACCATTTTTGCAACTTTCTTGCACCAAATCACACCATTATGGCACAATTTTCTGCAAGATTTTGTTATTTTTTCTTTATGTCCAAAAGAATCAGCTGACATGTCGACTGATGTCGTCCCGACATGGCATGGCATGTCATCTGGCATGGTCCGGACAACAGAATCTGACAATATGTTGGGTTGACATTCCCGAAATTTTCCTGAAATGTCAGAAATGTTGGCCCAACAGGTCATTTGGGGGGGGTCTGCAATAGGCCAACTATCCGCTTATAGTGGTAAGCTCTAGGAGTAGGGGGGCAAGACAAAATATGAGAAAAAATTAATATTCTCGGATTCCTCACAAATTTTTGTCAGACCTTGATATAGGCCCAATTAGTTATTTTCCAAAAAAAATTAAAATAATTTGGACCATAAAGGTACTTTTTGGGCGTTTTTGTGCCAAAATGTTGGTTTTTGACCCCATTTCCCCATAATATAGCTACTGAACACCTCCTCACAAGTAAAAATATCACTACTTCTGTCAATAAATACTGTAATATTATCAAATATAACATTATGAATAGTTTACCAAAACATTTTTTGTGCATAAAGGTACTTTTATGCATATTTTCGATACCAAAATCTTGATTTTTGACCCATTTTCCTATATTATTACAGCTTGACATGTCCTCACAAGAAAAAATATCACCATATTTGACAAGAAATACTTTGCAATGATCATGTTCAACATTATTATTTTTAATTCTGACATAAAAAGTAATTTTATGAATTTCCAATGGCATCATTATTGAGCAGATGCCGTAAGTCCTCTCTCCAAGAACCATTCCTATGAATTTCCGTGTTGTAGTTTTTCTTTTTCAACAATTCCTTGGTTAAATTAACATCACCTTCTTGAATGCAATCATCATTCCACTTAATCTTGACTTCGATGGAATTATTTGATTCTGATTTATCACGTAAAATAGTATTGATACATCCACGACACCATTGCAATGTTTCATTACCTTCACCATCACAGTATGAAAAACACATTTCAATATTGAAATCTCCCTTCAAAATCCTTTCAACTGGCCAACTTGTTTCTTGAATTTCACCAAGTTGGTCGCCATAGCCTAAATCCTCCAATCTATCCTGTTCCTTTATTGCACTCATTCTATTTTGTTTTTCTTTGTGGGCTAGTATTGCATCAATCCCAATAACTGCGGTAGATTTGGTCCCAAGAGTAGAATTGTTAGGTCTTTGTGGCAAGTTAACAGATGTTTTGGAGAGAATTGGGTGGGTACTCTCCATTGGTATTACAACATTGACAAAATGAGATAATAATTGATCTGGGTCAAATACATGTCCCTTGCAAGACCATGGATGATGCGCCTTTCTCCTTCCAAGTCCAAGAGATTGAATTTGGATTTGTTCTTTCACTTTTCTGAGTATATCTTTCTTTATTTTCAACTTTTCATACATTTTTTGCCTCCTTCAATGGATTTCCAACACCGGGGTGAATTAGACAGCTGGAAGTAGTAGCAAGCATCAATTCGATCTCTCTCTGTATTTTTAAGTTTCAATTCTTGTGCAATTTTCATTTTTCAGCACAAACTTCTTATTGTCTATTGAGACTGACTTCAAAATCCTTTCTCATCTTCATAACATCTTTCTGCACATTGATAATAGAATATCTTGCACTTCAATTGGAAGCAGGTGAAAAGTTCCTTCTTTGCAGGTCCCAATGACCTTTTTCAGTGCTTTTCTTGCGGTTATAAATTGCTCTGACAAATCTTTGTTATAATGTGTCCGACCCATACCACTAGTGCTCTGTAGATTAATTTATCCTGCATTGCACAGAATATCTGTAAAAGTTGCAAAAGTCCCTTCAGAGGGGTCA
>JALLPD010000519.1:0-15564 GCA_036940065.1 Cyclotella cf. meneghiniana
CTAGTTATTTCTACATAATAACTAGAAATGCTGCTGGTTTGATTTTCATCCAACACCAACTTCTGGCTTAGGTCACCTGTAAAGGAAGATAAAAGCACAAAAAAGAAGAAATTGAAAACAACATGCAGAAACCACCTCAATGCCCTGAAACTCCATCGGTTATTCTCCTGTCAACAAACTTTGTGAAGAAATCTTTCTCTTCCTCTGACGTAACATGTAAGAACTGGTAAATGTACTAAGAAATCCTCCTCAGGTTCCACTACCAAGTCATCCGCTCCCAATATTATTTGTGTATTCAAAAGTATGATGTCAAGGACAATGATATTGATTTGATACTTTGTAAGCTGGTGAAAATGCATACTTCATCATCATTTGTGTCCACCTACTGGCAAATTCTCCAAGGCCTGGAAGTTTTTCACTTGTATTATTACATTAGCCATCCAGAACAGAAGGATTTGCTAAATGGCAAGTTATCAATTCCAAACATGGAGTTGAATTTGGATTAGGAGTTGGGGACCTCAGATCCCACAGCAAACACAAACACAATGCAATCTACGATGCATTCATTAGTATAGGTACTGTGCTGACTATTGCCAAGGTTGCCAAATCTGCCAAGGCCATTGATTCAGAATATAAGACCCAGTAACAGTTTACTTGACATTACCAAGCATCACCTAGTATTGAAGAGAAAAGGAAGATACATCTTTGAAGTGCAATCTTTTGATTCATTGACTAAAACATTTCTTTCAAGCAGTTGAACAGTCTTTGTTTTGTGAAATGTTTAATACCTCAATGTTGATGCACCACAGATTGTGAAAGCTGCCAACTGTGCTTCTGTTTGGGAGAATGTGCCCTTGAATGGATAGTTTAGAAAAGAAGTAACCAAAATAGAAATGAGAAGGAAAAATTGCATGGAAAAGTGGTCATTGGTCTCTGCCTGGCAATGTTACATTCCTAAACACAACATACCATTTCACTTCAAGTCAACAGCAGCACTGAAGGAGCATATTTTATGAGTAACACTACATATTATTTGAGCTGGAGTAAGAAGATTCTTTTGTGATTTTTGGTATTGTAAAAGAAATGTCGTGAGGGTGGCCATCTAGCTACCTGTTATAATAAGCAAAATATTCATTTAAATGCTAAGTTTGCCTTTGGTGTTAAGTGATTCTATTGCTTGTCCAACTATGTAATCCTGTTTCTCATCCCCGATTTGTATCTCTCTAAAACAAAATTGTACCATGCAATAATGCCATGAAACTTATTTGTAGTCTCACTAATTTCATACACAATTCCACTCAAAAAATGAGAGATGAAAAGAATCCAAGGTCTTGGTTTTATTGATGAGTGTAATGATAGGAAATCTGCTTGTGTCCACCAAGATGATATCGCTTCTTGGCAGTCTACCTGGTTTACCATTAAGCACCTTTACTCATGCTAGACCTTGAACTTGATGGTGACCAACAAAACTGTTTCAAAGGACTTGATGCCTACAGATGGGCAGTGGAACACTCTTGAACACATTGAAGAATTCCTCAGGACTATGGCAAAGTTTCAAGGTAGTGTTTTCGGTTGGCTTGATCTTTACTGGCAGGTTGGCTGTGACATATGACTAATGATTAATCATTATAATTTTGTTCCACATTGAACTCTGATTGTTCCATTTGTATGTACTGCAGATATAGTCCAAGGATCATGATGATATTTTCTTTCTGATATGTGGAGGATGTCTTCTTTACAAAGTAGTACTTTATCACCAATTTTTATAATCCCTGTCCACATGAGACTTGTTTTCACATTGGGTTTTGCAATCAGATTGGTGTTGCCTATAATCTCCTATTTTGTTCCAGACAGCAAGGAAGGGAATGTCAAACAGCATGTCCCTTCTAAAAATAGCTGCACCTTGAGAGGCTTTGAGTACTGTGTGGTATGTTGAGCAAATGGCCCATGTGGCATCCATTAGAGGGTCCAATATATGACTGAGAACTACTGTGTTGGTCATGTCTAATCCAGTGATGCAGAGCATTGTCATGATTACTTGATGCATCTGCTCCAGAATTGCATTTGCCTTGGGGTTCTTGATGCTGGTTGGCAAGAGCTTCATACCATATGAGTCACATAGGGTTTCAAAATTAAGCTTGAACTTGCTTCCATTGTTGTAGATGATTACATGACAATGTGGGTAACAACTAAACCAGGTCTTATTACTAAAGAGCCAACTTGTTCTGATGACTTAAAATAAGCTTCTTTAAGTTTATTATGTGTGTTAGTACCCTTGCTGCCCTTTTCACCCTTAGGAATAACATAATTAATCCAGTTACCGGGATTTCCACAATTTCAATCCAACTTGTTGCTGGATCTATCATTGTGACAGTAATGAAGTCAATTTCAGTGCTGCATTTACCCTTGTGAATGTATGTGCAATAAGGTCCACACAGAGTGTCTCTCAGGTTTTTGAAACCATCTACTTTGTAGGCAGTTTATCTAATTGTGCTGGCATCTCTTGTTGACTTGGAATTTATGGAACTTCTTGTTGTAGGCTTGGGCAAAATGTGGCAACCTTTTCCAATACATTGCAGTGCAAGGATTTTCTTCTAAATGTGTTGCACCAGGATGTTGGACGTAGTGGTAGTACCACTCTACTGCATGTTGTTGTAGTTCACTTGGGATGTCAAGCTTGTCATCTTTATGAAAGTAGTTGAGGTATGTATATCTCAAGCTGGGTGAGTCTTTCAAGTGTTTCATCCTTGGATTGAGCTTGTGAAATCTACCTGAATGTGAGGGGATAGATTGCATCCTCTTTGCTGTGCTATGTAAACAAAAAGTTCATGAGGTCATTGTGACTGGATGAGGATTTGTCTTCTTCAGCATGCATGATGTACAAGCACCAACGTTTTTTGAAGGTCATCCAATTTTCACTGTCATCCTTAATTGGAATATATTCAAGGCATAAAATTGTATATGCAACTGTGTTGTGGATTCCTTTGAAGTATACAATTGTGGGACTATTATTCTTCCAGCTGTAATCTCTGGGGGTAAACCCTGTCACAGCTTAACCCCAGAGCACCCTGCATGAGAGTTGTA
Source organism: Cyclotella cf. meneghiniana (assembly GCA_036940065.1). Taxonomy (NCBI): domain Eukaryota; phylum Bacillariophyta; class Thalassiosirophyceae; order Thalassiosirales; family Thalassiosiraceae; genus Cyclotella; species Cyclotella cf. meneghiniana. The sequence goes on from JALLPD010000519.1 coordinate 3,085, forward strand.
TGGGCTGTGTATCCTACCATTTTCTGATCCCACAGCACTCCATTGCACTCTTTCAGTGTTTTCACTTTGGCCAAATCAATGTTGGTTAAACTGTATTTTTGCTGACAAGTAGAGAGTATTCTACTGAAAACCACAAAGGCCCATGTTTTGAGTAAATGACAGCTTCAAGTTGTCTCTTAGAACCATCAGTATAGATCTCAAACCCTTTTGAGTAGTTAGGGAAGGCCATGGATATATCTTTTGTGATAGTGGTCTTTATGTCATCACATGCTTTTTGATGTACCTCCTTCCAGTACCAAGGGTTTTTTGTACCCCTAGGATTTTTGACTGTTTGGTATGCCAACAAGGCTTGTAAGTGGAGCACACATTTCGCTGCATGTTGCCCAAAGATCTTGATAGTATTGGGCCATACCAAGAAATCTTCAGAGGTCTTTGACATTTTTTGGTGGTGTCAGTCCAAGTATCAACTGTGCCTACTGGTTTGTTTTATACTGTCTCAAGAGAGGCAGTTGCACAGAAGTTTGATTTAGAAGATTGTACATATAAGTTCATATCTTGCAGTTGGAAAGAACCTTGTCTAACTTAGCCAAGTGGTCTTCCAGAGTCCCTTTGGTGATACACAGTAGATCACTAATGTGAGCTCTGATCAATTCAAGGGTGGCCATTAGTTCTGTCACTTGCTTGCAAAATGTCTCAAATCAGCAATTCCCATTGGTAATCTAAGGTATGAAGATTTACCCCAAGAAAAAATAATCTTGCGAATTTTGTATGCATCTAATCTAATCTAATCATGTAATAGTCCATGTTTAAATCAAGGGTTGTTGCAAAAGTGAAGCCTTCTAACTCTTGCAAAACTGTATTGACTTTAGGTAATGGAAACGGTTTCCTTATTAAATGTTTACTTATTTCTTTTACATCACTGAGAAGGCATACAGTTTGGTCTTTTTGGTACTTTAAGAGAAGATGAAGTCCATTCAGATGCAGATGCCACTCTACTACTCCCAAATTGCATGGTCTATTCAACTCTTTCATGAGAGTTTCTTTATGTGCTTGCAGAACTGGATAAGCTCTCCCATTGTATGGTTTGGCACCTTCCTCTAGTTCAAAGGAGACATGTTCTATGTTCCAGTCACCCAGTGTACCATCAAAGAGGTCCTCATATTTTTGAAGGACTTTTAACAACTTATTCCTGTAGTGTAAGCTGAGGTGGGGACACCTGGTGTCAACAACTACATGAAGGTCTGTTTTTTCATACTTTGCATCTAAGACATAAATGACACATTGAGTGGATTCATTGCTTCACAGTTCATGAGTTATGTGTTGGTTAACTGGCCAAGCTTTTTGAATCTTAGAACTGGAAGACAGACTATTGATGTCTCTCATTGGCAAGATGGTTTCATCAATGGTAATTTCCTCTGTTTGAAAATCCAAAACAATTCAAAAGTCTATAGGCACTGGTTTTTGTACCACCTTGCAGACTGCATGAGGAAACTGAAGAACCATACATGTTTGGCTCATCCTGACCTCCCTTTTGAAATGAATACAGGAATGTGAGTGCTTTGCTGTTTGAAGTTAGTAAACACTGGTTGCTGTACCACCTTGCAGACTGCATGGAGAAACTGAAATACCAGACATGTTTGACTTATCCGGACCTGTGGATGCAAGAACAGGTAAATTTAAGAAACACCCACTATACTCTGTGCTACGAGGATAACCTCTGGCCAGTCATCACAAACCAGTATGGTAACAAAATAAAAAGTGTAAGCCTCTTCTAAACCAGAATCTGCTTTCCTTCCAGACTATTGCATTGATACCAAACTCAAGAATCACACCTTAAGAGGTGGCACTTCTGTATGAGGACTAGTGATGCCAAAAATGTTCAACGGGCTGTTGCAAATTTTGAACATTACATGAGGGACACCCTTGGGTCGCCTACAATATCTTAAAGTGAGCCATGCTTGATTTCTTCATATGCTGAGTTGGTTTGAGACATGTCAATGGTCAAAGTCACTGCAAGACATAGATCTATGGTGAAGCTCGACACAATCATAAGGTGCTGAAATTCGCAAAAAGCTCCTTTTACTACAAGACAACATAGGGGACATTGAGTCAACACTAGAAGACTTTATCAATCTCAGATACGTTCACAGCTATTAAAGGCACAAATGAGGCAACAATGATCAACATTTCTAAATAGAGACTCAGTATGAATTAATTTATTTTAAAAGAAGTTATGTTCCGTTTCATTCTTGATTATTGTGTGAAATTTAAGTCATCTGTGACTTCAAAACTGAATAATGACAATGCCAAAGCCATAAGAGCCATGCCAACAATGATTGTTGTGGTTACCAACGTATCCTCGGGGTCATAACGATGTGCAGTCGGGATCAACTCCTTGATGGAAATATAAATCAACATACCACCAACCATGCCAAACAAAATTGCAAATGCTTGATGAGAAACCACATGCGCCAAGAATACCCACCCAAGAAAGGCAGCAACAATCTCAGATACAAACGCAAGAGATGCCCATGCAAATGCTGTTCCTCTCCTACCCGTTGCATAGTAGATTGGTAGAGCCACGCAAAGGCCCTCAGGTATATTATGGATTGCAACCGCAAGAGCGAAAACTGCCCCAGCAGCAGGATCTTGCAATGCAAAAGCAAAAACTGCCAACCCCTCGGGAAAGTTGTGCATTGCTGCGATTGTGGCAATCAGAAAGCAATTATATGTTAAGCACTGTGTAGAGAATCAAAACTGGCTTCAGATTTTGTCACGTACCTATCGCTGTCGCAGTAGAAAGACTCATCTTGATAAGCCTCTTCTTTGCCTCCCCTGCACTGACTTGCATTGCTGCTGGGGCACGGAAGAAACCTAGCTCGTCACTGGGAGAATTGGTAGAAATTACCCTCACTTTGTGGAAATCTGATTGCACGTTGGGCGAAACATTAACCTGCTTTGCTCGTTTGTTACATTCTGCGTTGACGTCATCACTCGCCTGTGAGAGGCTTGGAGATTCGGGGCCTCCACTCTCTTCGTCAATGACATTTGTATCTTTTTCTGGCGTTCTTATAGGCTGAACTTGTCCTTGCTTTGCTTTGATTTCTTTTTCAGCCATGTTATGCCATAACGACAACTCTCCAACTGGGTCATTGTAAACACCTACGCTATGAGGAACAAAACGTTCAGCTTTAGAAGCATTCACCTCACATTGACCATCATTTTCATTCCAAGTAATTTGAATCTGTGTCGGTGACACAACAAAGTGGCATTGAGAGTATAATTAGGTTGATTCACATTACGAATAGGACGTTGAACATCATCGCTTACATCGTCATCCACTGTTTGACGGTTAGGTCCATTTTCCTTGCCCAAGCGATGTACAACCACTTCAATTATCTAAGAATGGCAACAAACGAATGTTCCAATTGGCAGTGAGAACCCAGCGCTCGGCTTGACGTAATCTATGATGTTTCCAGCTTACCTTCATCACGATGATTCCGCTGAACACGCAAAGGGACGCAAATGTATAAGCTTTGTCCGCAACGAATCCACTATCACGCCATGCATTGACGGATTTGTAAAAGATGTCAACCAAGGCGAAGTAAAGCATAACCCCAGCTGACAGCCCCAATGATGCCGCCAACACACGCCTTGAAATAAGTTTCACAATAGTCGGAAAAAATACAACTGACGCGCCAATCATTGATGCACTTCCTGCGGCAATCGTAAGCCCAAAGGCCACTGCAACATTTCCCTCGGCTAAGACCATTATTAATTGAGTTACGATAGAGCGTTGGAAGATTTTAAGGTTTGCTGTGTGTGATGGGCGGGATCGAAGAATTGATGCCCGCAATAGTGTGAAATGAATAATAATGACCGTACCCAGGGACCAGGAACAAAATATTTTATGAGGTATTGGATAGATGATATATCTCTCTTATAATACACATGGGTATTTTTTCGACAAATGCCTGTGTGGTGTCAACAAATACATCACATCCTGAGTGAAGCGACTTTGGATAATCGTATCAAGGAATCAACATTCGCTTGTGACTGTCGCTTTGATGTGGTACTCGTGGCTGCTGCCGAAAAATGGACGGACACTCTCAGCCCGTGACCAACTTTTTTGTTAGTGACTGCACTCTTGAGGCGCAAGGAAGGACTTCATGTATGATTCACGGTAAAGGTCCTAGAGAGGGCTGAATTCATCTTAGTCTGCCATAGTATGTTCATGCGAAGCCTCCCCGTTTGGACTCACACTTTCGCGTCCTTACAGCCCCGATCTCATCATACGATGGCGTCTCAGAATGAAGCAAACTGGCACTATTTTTTCTGACCATGACTGCTTGGGGCAAGAATGAATCTATTTTGGGATGTTGTACGGTATCGTGAACAGAAAACAGAAGTACAACTCAAAATTCATTTTTTTTCATTGTGGATGTTATGTAGTATTCCTACGTACATTTCTGCATGTTTCGACAAATAATTCCGTTGATGGGAAGTGTCAGATAGTCTGTCCGTGGTTTACTTCTAATGATGTAAGAAAAAAATTATTGCACAATCGCAATTTGGCATCATGATGTGTGTTGTCTCGCTATTTTCAACACTTTTGCTATCTGACATCCAATCATCATAGAAAACATACCTATCTCTACGTGGTGGATTTAGAAACATTATCTCATTTTAGAACACTTTTGGCATCTAATTTGAAGTGGTGATCTCGGCAACCTGAGGACATGTGGAGCTGGACTTAAGCTCTTAAGATAGTCCCAAAGGGTTTTTCAATCTTGGCAGGGTCTCAGGGGATGGATATTGAGGCCACACCTAGGGCCAAAGATATCTGACATATAACGCTTCAAAATGAATTTTGAGTTGTATCAATAGAAACCTCACAACATGCTGTAATCCCTGATAAGTTTTATTTTATATTGCAATTATTTTTTTACATAGTAAATCACCATGTAAAATGAGACTGAATTCAGCATCAATTGCAACTCATGAACCGACAATTTTCACACATCAGTAGATACGTAAACTGATGACATCATTTTCAAAAATTCTCCCATTTATTACGTGAATCGGACATGATCGTCACGTGTCACCTCCCTCGAGGTATGATATATTTTATGTTTTGTAAGTAATCTCTTGAAGGTAAACGTATCTTTTTAATTGTGCCTACCCCTCGACCTGACAATAAAATCCAATTCTGCTCTCAAAATAAAAATCGGTAGTCTCGTCTCTCTGAACAAAAGTGAATAATTTTCGTTGCATCCTCGTTGTCAAAGTATATATTATCGTCTAACCAAACAAAAATGGCAGTGGCCATTTTTTCTTTGATTGTAACATAAACTCTCATTTTTCTATCTCTCTACCACAACCAACTGACACCTCTTTACAGGAAAGTACTGTAAAAAATAGATCAAGATCTCATCCAAGTCATCACCATGTCTCACCAAAATAGTTGTCTATCAAAGCTAGTGTTGGGCAGTGGGTCCCATTGCTCCAACTGCTGTGCCTGGAGACGAGATGGATTCTCAGCTACAAGATATTGAAGTGGGAGAGACAGCAGCTATCAAGGGAACACAGGATGGAGTAAATACAACCTGTGGATGATGAAAAAGCCAGATTACATTATGAAGATGATGGCAACAGGTGGGAACCTAATTGTAGATTAAGCATGTCTTTCTACAGTCATATGTTAGATGAGTAATGGAGTTGAGATGCTGAAGGAGTTTCGATACAAGTTTCCATTTGATGACCATTTTCACTATCATCATGCTGTAGATGACCACAACAATCTGTGCCATGCATCACCTAGTTGGGAGGATACTTGGATGATGCATTGTTGAGAGTTAAGAGTGTTTACATTTTTGTTGGCGATTTCAGAAATGAAATCTTTTCTTTCAATCAAGTATGCTAATAGGAGTGATGACATACCATCCTTGCTGAATTTTTGCAGGAAGCCTGCATGGCAACTTATTTTGAACCAAGACCTTGTGGAGAAGTGAGTAGAACACTATCAGTATGCATTGAAGGTAGTCATACCCTCTGCTATGCTCCTTGTCATGCATGCATCTAATGCAATGGTCATTGAATCTGCGATGCCCGGCAAGTATGCCAACAATACAAATGAAACTCCATTTTATGCAAAAACTGTACCAAAACTTATTGTGCATTTCAACCTGGTGCTTGGATGTATGATTCTTGACATGTTGGACATCATTGATGAGCAGGAATGTGGTAATTGAGTCAGTAAGTCAGTTTCATTGTCATGGTCATGGTCATCGTCATCGGTCATTATTTAAGTTGAAGTTTGCATCAGTCCCTTTTGCTTGCGAAATTAATTACTGAAGTAGAGGTCATTTTGTTGTATCAATAGAAACCTCACAACATCATGCTTTAATCCCTGATAAATTTTATTTTATATTGCTATTATCCTTTTGCATAGTAAATCACCATGCAACATGAGACTGAATTCAGCATCATCATCAGTTGCAACTCATGAACAACAATTGATCACACAGCAGTTGATGTACGTAAGCTGATGACATCATTTTCAAAAATTCTCGCATTATGACGTGAATCGTACGTAATCGTCACGTGTCCCTCTCTCGAGGTACGATAGATATGTTTTGAAAGTGATCTCTTGAAGAAAAACGTATCTTTTTAATTCTACAATACCTATAGTACCCCTCGACCCAACAATAAACTCCAGTTCTGCTCTCAAAATAAAAAACGGCGGTCTACTCTCTGAACGAAAGTGAATGATTTTCGTTGGACCTCGTTGGTCAAGTACAATATTTAACATCTAAACCAACGAAAACACAGAACAAACCTTTCATCGTCGGGCACTGTCAATAGCCTTCCAACACACACAATGATGAAGATTTTCAAACTCCAACTAATTCTCCTTTCAGCGTGTCGAATATCGGCGTTTACGACACATGGTGGTCATCGGGCAAATGTTCGAGCAAAGCTTGTGGTCTCATCACGGCAAGCTCGCATCAGCCCGCCGCATACACGCCAACATGTTTCGCCTGTAAGGATGGTTGGAGTACCTTCTGACGCTTCCCCTGCATCGACTAATGACAAGCCAAGTCTTTTACAAGATACGTTGGCCGGTCTCACAGTGGCATTCTCGTTGCTTTCAAAAGCAATTGCTTGTTCCGCAATTGTCGGTGTCAACCCGTTGGTTGGTCTTTGGTCTAGTGTGGTTATGGGGATTACCGCCCCTCTTCGTAAGTAAGGCTACCTTGATTCCAGCTATCGTGAAATTTAAAGTTCCTGATGTGCCAATTATGTTTCGTCGTACCTGGTCTTTGCATCAGTTGGAGCACGAGAAGGTGTAATAAGTGGCACAGCTGCTGTTGTGGTTGTGCCCCTCTCTGCGCTTACGCAAGTACACGGCGTTGAATACATGACCCCTTGCATCCTAGTTTCTGCTGTTATGCAAGGGCTCTTCGGAGTATTCCGCTTGGCAAAAACAGCAGATCTTGTTTCAGAACAGGTTTTGTCTGGATTCCTTAATGGTCTTGGACTCATGTAAGAGCAATATTAAAAATTGTACAAAACTGTGCTTTCCTTTTTCTCTCATGTGTCGATTGTTTCTCTCAAGTCTTTTGCTATCGCAAGCATCTGTGTTCAAGGCTGCTGCAGCTGCTGGCGCACTCATTCCGGCGTTATCAATGGCAACACTATGTTTTACTATTGTTCAACTGCTACCACGTTTTACCAAGTCAGTTCCGTCATCCCTGGTTGGTCTCATAGTCGCAACTTATCTTGGTGCAGCCCTGAAACTCCCACTAGCTACTCTCGCTTCTTCGGCAGCTGAGGGTACATTCTCTGGAGGATTGTCGGCGCTTCCGAGTTTGGTTGATCTCGGACTGTTACAGAACCAGCTGAAATCACCTGCTGCCCTAAAACTTGTGATGCCAGCAGCTGTTTCAATCATGATTATTGCGTTAGTAGAGACGCTCTTAGCTGGCAAAGTTGTTGATGATATGACTAGAAAACAACAGGAGGACGATGTGCCCACGCGTTCAGTCCTTGCGATGTCGACGGGAAATATTCTGAGTTCTTTACTCGGTGGCTTTGGCGGTTGCGGGCTCATTCCACAGACAGTTCTCAATCCAAAGTCGGGAGGTGGTGGAGCATTCTCGTCAATATCGTACGCTGTCGCTATGGGATTATTTGTGGTAGCGTTCGCTCCATTGGTTGGTCAGATCTCACAAGCTGCGCTTGCTGGTATCATGGTCACAGTAGCATATGACACAGTTGCTTGGAGTTCTTCGGCCAACGCTATCAAGTCCGTTCTGAATCCATCGAAATATCCTGGTAATGATGGAAAGACTGTAGCGCGCAGTGAGAGAGTGATAGAACTTCTTGCGCTTATTATTTCATCTTGGATTTGTTATTTCGGAAATCTAGCGGTAGGAATCGTTGCCGGCGTTGTTTTTCAGCGTGGAATGCTATCGATCTTTAGAAGACTTGGCTCTAGAGCTGGTGGTAAGCTTGAAGCCGTGTAGATTGTCAAATCTGCGGAGTTGCCCTTGTTCATTATGAGAGCATAATCAAAACATGAATGTGGTGTAAGTTATCACCTGTGTGTTTCATCCTATTCTTGTCGAATTGTGAGAAGTAGATAATCCATAATAATTATCAGTTGCCCAAGTTATAATTGAGGTACAATGGCATCAAGTTGAACAGATTTTCTTTCTTCGCCATCAGTGCGGTTTTAAATCAATCGAAATATTCTGGCCACGACGGAAAAACTGTGTCGTGCAGCGTGGGAGTGATAGATCTTCTCGTACTTGTTTCATTTTGGATTTGTTACATGGGAAATCTAGCTGCACGAATTGTTGCTGAATTGGCTTCCGGCGTGGTATGCTTTCGATCGTTAACTGACTTCGCCTACAACGCTGGTGGTAAGCTTGAAGATATGTCTATCATCAAATTTGCCGGAGTGCCCCTGTTCAGACACGTCTGTATTTATGCTCCTTTGCGAAACAAACGTATAAGTTAGATAATTCATAATGGTTATCGCGTGATCCTTGAAATTCAGCAAAAATGGCATCAAGGCGAACAGAGTTTCTTTATCTTAAGTAGCTAAACAGATAACAATGCAACCGTTCAACACTCCTGCATCAACTTTATTGACTCTTAATTGCATTTAGTGCCTGATTTGTCACAGAGGCAATCGCCTTTCCATCAGCCTTGGCAATCTGATGATACTTACCCATGGCAGCATCTGCAATTTCCTTCGCCACACCAGTCGAGATGAATTTGTTTTCAGTGTCAATGCAGAGGAGGTTGAAACCGGGAAGGACACCCAATTGTTTGGCACATGCCAACACCTCATCTTTTAAGTATTTTCGGGACGGCTTCCCGTCTTTGGAATCCTCGTCTGCGGCAGGGTCAAAATCCTCTCCTTTGGATACACAGAGAGGGACGTTGGCACGTCCATCAGAGATACAGACAACAACTACTTTTCCAATGTCGCCTGTCTTTTGGGCATTAATACCAGTTAGCATCGCAGTTTGAAGAGCGTCGGCTAGTGGTGATCCTCCACCGCAGGGCATGGCCTCCAAGCGCTTTTTTGCCATGGCAATTGAACGTGTTGGGGGAAGTAGAACATCAGCGCGTTCTCCCTGGAAAGGGATGAGGCAGATCTGATCACGACTTTGGTAAGCTTCAGTGAGGAGAGACATGGCAGCACCCTTGGCCGCATTCATTCGATTGAGAGCCATGGACCCAGAGGCATCGACGACAAAGATAATGAGTGACCCGGCCTTTCTTGCCATTTTCTTTGTACGGACATCAGATTGTTCGATGAAGACACCACGGCCCTCGTTCGGTGTGCCCTTTGCACGTTGCCTACGGCTCTTTTGGTAGGGAGCCGAGGCTCGAAGAGTCGCATCAACGGCTAGACGAATGACCTTTCCTTTCGGAAGCATGGGTTTAATGTACCGACCACGATCTTGAGAAAAGATAAGCCCACGTCCTCCACCCTTACCAGATCGTTGTCTCCCAGCAAAGTCAATAAGATCGGGGTCCATTGGGGTGGCATCAATATCAAACATGAACTCTTGGGGAACATCTGGGACATCCGGTTGATCGTTGTTTTCTTCGTTTTCATCCGGTTCGTCTTGTTGATCTTCCTCTTCTTTCTCTTCCTCGTCGTTCTCGCTCTCGTCATTCTGTTGATCCATCGGCGGCGGCGGAGGAGGGGGTGGCGGAGGAGGCATCATCTGATCCTGATCCATGGGAGTATTGATGAACGTTCCACGAGGAGCGATGGCGAGCTTCACGGCAAGGCGCAAATCCTCAGAATTAACCTGACGTCCCTCCAACGCTGCACTGGCACGCGCCACCTCGCAGGCAAAGATTTCTGCACGGTGGCCTTGGCATCCCGCTCGAATCGCTTCCTCGCAAAGATACTGAATCTGCGAGGGGGCGATCTTTACGTCTTTGATAAACTCGCGTGCGAATACGATGGCTGTCTTGAGATCTTCCTCGTTCTCAATCGCTTCTTCGAGCGCCTTTTCGGCTTCAGGGGTGGCTTGCTTTCCTCCTGGTGAAAATCCCAGAACAGCATCGACTGCCTCAACACGCGAACTAATTTCCATTTTCTCTGCGTTGGCAGAAAGGGCGACTGCAATACGATCTAGAAGATGATCACGCAGCTCGCCTTCGTCAGGGTTGAAGGTGGCAATAAGCAAAGGACGACAAGGATATGTGAGTGAAATTCCCTCTCTTTCCACCACAACCTTTCCCTCCGTGACAACATTGAGAAGAATGTTAGCCGTCTCCTCGTCGAGCAAGTTGATATCATCAACGTACAAGACACCACGGTGCGCCTTTGCCAATAGCCCAGGACTAAAGACGCTCTTTCCAGATTTGACCGACTCCTCCAAATCCGCCGATCCAATAAGACGATCCTCCATGACATTGAGCGGAACCTGCACAAAAGGAGCTTGTATCACCTCGGTTTCTCGCTCGCTCAGCGGCACGCCTCCATTGTCCAGATCGGTACGCAGAAAGTCATCAATGCCGAACTCGCCACGAGGATCGATGTTGAAGGGACTGCCCTTAATGATCTCAATTGGTGGGAGAAGCTGATGCAATGCCCTGGCCATGACAGATTTGGCAGTGCCCTTCCCACCGGAAATGACTACACCGCCCATACGATGATTGACCGCCGACAAAAGCAAAGCCTGCTTGATCGCTTCTTGCCCAACAATCATGGAGAGAGGAAAAGGTCTACCCCCCGACATCATTTGATCAGCCTGCTTCCCCAGCGTCAAGGGTTTTTTTCCCGTAGATTCCTCGGCCTCCATGGCCGCGCGGGCCCTTTCTTCGGCATCGGTGGCGAGAGAGGGGAGACCCCATTTTCTATTGCCCGATTTGGCCGTTGGTTGAAAGAAAGAGGGAGTTTCTATTCTTTGCAGGAGAGGGGACGGAGGGGCGAAGGCTGCCACGCCCACGGCGGCGAGGGTGAGTGCCGCTGCGGTTCTTCGGGGGCGAGGCATTGTGATTGGGTGGTGGATTGTTTGATTTTGCGAAGGTTGTGTTCTGTTGTTTTACACCTACAGTCTAATGGTTTGTTCTCTGAACGTTCACCGCTGCATTTAGCAGGAGTAATGATTGCACGCGAACTCCACCTCCTGTTCTTATTAAAGACTGATTCGGTTTGTCGCCTAAGATCAAAGAGGCGATGGTTCAGGTCTTCCGTTTTATTGGACGAATAGACTTTCAACCTCTCAGCTCTCCTCGGGTTGTATTCTACTAAAATTACATCTCTTGTCATGCTGATGACGAAAAATCAAAATACCTGTATGTCTTAAACACTTTTCAAGATTTGTGCTATTTTTGCCAAGAAACTTGGGAATCTTTAATTCATGAAAACTTCATAAAGGTATATTCTTTGTCATCTCGACGGGATGCAATGGTTCCAAGCGTAAGCTTCACAGATACCCTTCAATGTAACGATAGGTATCCTTTAGAAACCACGTCCACCGACGGGGGGAGGGGTGCTTTTGAACTTCTCTAGAGAGTGTAACTAATTCCCACGAGAAGCACTCATTGCAGTTTCACTTCAACTGATACATTTCAAATCTTCAATCTTCAAGATAAAAGCGGGAAAAACGTCGTGATCAGTCGTTATCCCCGGTCCATATTTTTTACGCATATGTATGTCCACGTAATTTTGACATTTAAAAAAAGCTTACGAGGGTCACTTGTTAAGAAGTACAATACAGGAGCGATACATACCAATGGTTTGTAACAAGGTTTCGCCATAAAATAGTGATTATTCTTCCTTGAGCAATCCCCCAAAAGAACTCTCGTTTTCGACCAAAATTTACATTTTTCTACCTGCAGATTTACAGTAGAAAATCATTTTGTGTCTACCCCTGTCCATTGCTTAATTTTTTCTGTGACGTACTTTGCATTTTACTTTATCTCATCTTATCGTACGCA